>CM075806.1:9229251-9326751 GCA_037975025.1 Excoecaria agallocha | reverse complement strand
CGTGAATGACTGAATCCGTTGTTTAATTTTCAAATTCAGACAAAATTCTAGATGCTGCTGAAGTTGCAGAAAAAAGAGTTGTATCTGCAACCTCAAAGGCTGCAACCAGAATGGTCTTTAATAGGTAACTATTCTTATTCTTTTACTAAAAGCCTCACATTTGCAATTTGATCATGCAAGAAATCATTGTTGTTCTGTGCATTTAACCATCAAAGATATCTAAATTATCCAAGAAAATAGAAATTAGAATAAATTGTTTGATGTTTTTAAGTACCTTGATTGCATTTTATAATTGTAATGGTTAACCGAAAAAAATTGGTTAACCAGTCCAAAAAACCGAAACCGATGGACTGATTAACCGATTATAATGGACTGGTTAACGGTTAGTATTTTGAAAAAACCGATTTTAATGGACTGGTTTTTTTTTTGCGCATAGACCGGTTAACCCCTAATATATATATATATATATATATATATATACATATACATATATGTATACATATACATACATGTATATATACATACATGTATACACACACACACACACACACATATACATGTATATATATATATATATATATATACATGTATGTATATATACATATATGTGTATGTATGTATGTATGTATGTATGTATCTATACATATATGTATATGTATGTATGTATATATACATGCGTACATATACATATATATGTATATGTATATGTATATGTATATATATGTGTACATATACATATATATGTGTGTGTGTGTGTGTATATATATATATATATACATATATGTACATATATATATGTGTGTGTGTGTGTGTAGGACACTCCGATTAGTTGTTGGTTTGCCGTCGGCTGCCTGATGACTTTGCCATGGATTTGACATTGCGGGCACTTTCTGACTCTTTCTTGGGCATCCTTGAAGATGCTCGGCCAGTAATAGTCGGTCTGAAGTACTTTTCTTGTAATTGCCCTGTTGGCTTCATGAGCTTCGCATATGCCCTCGTGGATCTCTTTGAGTATGTAGTCGCCCTTGTCCTTGGTCACGCATTTGAGCCAGGGATGGCTAAACGACTTCCTGTACAATTCATCATCAATTATGGAATAATTGATAGATTTTTGAGATACCTTTTGGGCTTCATCTTTGTTTGTGGGCAGCTCTCCTGTTCTGAGGAATCTTTTAATGGGGGTCATCCAAGTGTCGTTTTGTTGCTCGATGTCCATCAACTCTAGCTCATCGAGGGAGGAGGAGAATTGCTCGACAGTAGTTACAGCTTCCTCAATGTCATGCTTGTTAAAGGCAGATAACTTGGCAAGTCGATTGGCTGTGACCGTCTCTTCTTTGGATGTCTTCTCCACGATCCAGGTTCAACCGATTTCTTCCAGCTCCTTCAACGTAATTTTGACTTTCTACAAGTACTTTTTCATCGTCTTTTCTTTGGCTTCGAAGGCTTCCGACACCTGGCTGGTCACTAGCTGGGAATCACTTTTGATTTTGAGGGCTTCTGGTCGTACTGCTTTTGCCAACCTTAGGCCATACAGCAATGCCTCATATTCTGCGACATTGTTAGATGATTTAAAATTGAGTCGAATCACGTACCTAACTGTGATGCCAAATGGTCCCCTCATTACTATACCTACTCCACCTCGTGTGCTATTAAAGGCCTCGTCAATGATCATCTCCCACGCTACTTGTGTGGGCCTCGCTATTGAGTCTCCGTCGATGGTGAATTTGGCAACAGAATAGGCTAGGGCTTGGGCTTTTATAGCGCTTCTTGTTTCATACCTGACGTCCCACGACTGCAGCTTAATGGCCCAGCTTACCATCTTGCCCTCCAAGTCGGGTGCTTGTAGAATTCTTTTGAGTGGCTGATCTGATAGGACAATGATAGTATGTGCTTCAAAGTACAGCCTTAATTTGTGGGTACACATCATTAACGCCATGATCAGTTGTTCCATTGGGCTTTTCCTTAGCTCAGGGCCCCTAAGCACTTGGCTCACGTAGTAAATGGGGAGTTGCTGTGACCCTTCCTCTCTAACCAGAACGCCTGCAATTGCCTCCTTGGATGTCAACAGGTACAAAAAGAGGTTTTCTCCTGGAATTAGTCTGCTCAACAGAGGGGGTTTCATAAGGAATTTCTTTAATTCATCGAACGCCAGCTGGCAATCTACTCCCCATTCGAACGCATCATTTTTTCTCAGCCTTTTAAAGAAAGGTTTGCATCGCTTCGCTGAGGAAGAGATGAACCTTCCTAATGCCATGATCCATCCATTCAACTTTTTTACATCCTTCACATTTCTTGGAGGCTGCATGTCTAAAATGGCCTGTATTTTCTTTGGGTTGTCCTTGATCCCCCTTTGCGAGACCATGAAGCCCAGAAATGTTCTCGATGGCATGCCAAAGATACGTTTTTCTGGGTTTAACTTTATCCTAAATCTATTCAAAGTGTCGAATACTTTTGCTAATTCAATAGGGTGTTCACTGGAACTTTTGCTTTTGACAATCATATCATCGGTATAGACTTAGATATTTTCCCCAATCTGACCTTTGAATATTTTGTTCATCAGTCATTGGTATGTACCTCCGGCATTCTTGAGACCGAACGACAATGCCTTGTAGCAGAAGGTTCATTCATTCGTGATTAAGCTTGTCTTTTCCTGATCCAGGAGCCACATTAAAATTTGATGGTATCCAGCGTAGGCATCGAGCAATGAATAGATTGTGTGACACCCTGTTGAATCGACCAACTGATCGATACTCGGCAAAGGGTAACTGTCCTTCGGGCAAGCTTTGTTGAGGTATGTAAAGTCAACACACATCCTGAGTTTCCCGGACTTCTTCTTTACAAGTACCACATTTGCCAGCCACTCTGGGTAAGCCACTTCCTGAATTATTCCTGCCTTTAAAAGTCGATCAATCTCTTCTGAGATAAATTTTCTTCGATCGAGAGCGTGTCTGTGGAGTTTTTACTTTACCGATCGATAATAGGGGCCTATGTTCAATCGGTGCATTATGATTGTCAGGTATATTCCGGGTATGTCCTCTAGCTTCCAGGCGAAGGAGATTTGGTTTATCATCAGCACCTCCATTAGTGATTCTTCGACCTCTGCGTCCATGCTCACACCTATCTGGATGCCTTTATTTCTTGAGAGTTCTCTGATTTTCACCTCTTCGATTGGGTTCATTCTAGGATGCTCATTTTCTCGCCTTTTAGATTTTTGCTCCACCGTGTAGGTATATTTATTGGGTCTGATCATAGAGACGTACACCTCCCGAGATGCCTTTTGATCTCCCTTCAAAATGGCAACACCTTGCTCAGTGGGAATTTTCATGACCATGTACCTTATACTGGTGACAACTCCCATTTGGAAGAGTAACGGTCTGCCAAATATCGCATTGTAGGCAAAACTCATGTCGATGATAATGAACGTTACCTTGCATGCATGGGTGATTGCCTCTTGGCCTAACTCGACAAACATTTCTGCGGTTCTTACGATAGAAACTGTGGCATTTCCCAATCTTATCAGCGGGGTGGCGTTCGGTCGTAATTCCCCGCTCGACAGCTCCATCGCTCGATATGCTTCAAGTGTTAGGATATTCACGGTGCTCCCATTGTCTACGAGGATCCTCTTTATGAGAAATTTATTGACCTTGGCACTAACGACTAGGGCATCCTCATGAGAAAATTTCAAATCTCCAGCATCTTTATGTGAAATGGAGATCGAATAGTGTATTTCAGATAAGTGCGAGAGGTAGACACCTTTCCCTTTCTTCTTTCGGGAAATACTTTCTCCATATGATGATCCTCCTATAATTATGTTGATCACCCCAGCGTACGGTCTATGGTGGCTCGTATTATCAGGCTTCTGCGTTCGTCCTCATCATAAAAACCCGAGTCGTCTCTCTTTTCAGGGGGCGGCCTGCATAGGTCGCCTTCCTTTGCAGGGCCTACAAATTTTTTTAACGACCCTCTCTGTATAAGCCGCTCAATTTGCTCTTTTAGTGAATGACACTCATTAGTCGTATGACCGATGTCTTGATGAAATTCACAATACTTGCCAGGATCTCTTCTTCCTCGCGATCATTCAGAGAGCCTCTTTGGTCAGCTTACCTTCTTATGCTTTTCTTTTATCTATATGAGAACTTGTGCTGAGCTAGAAATGAGTGGGGTAAAGATTCACAGAGGTTGAGCGATTGAGCGTTCAAGCTTACTTTGCTTTCTCTCTTTGCGTTTACCTAGACTCCTTGACATAGAGGGTATGTCTGGGCTTCCTCTTGTTCTTTCAGGCACCCAGGCCTCCTGGATTGATCGTCCATTTGGGTATTGCAGGCTGTCCATCATGCTGGTTCTTCATCCTCTGTTGGATCGTAAGGCATCGTCCAGTTGAATGTGTTACCTAGCTTTTTCCATCAGGTTGGTGAAGTTTATGGGTGGCCTAGTTAGGAGCAACTCGAAGAGAGGCCTGTCTTGGATTCCGCCAGCCAGGGCATTGGTTGCCATTTCAATGCTTACATTCTTGACTTCGAACATGACGGCCTGGAATTTGTCGATGTAGTCTCTAAGACTTTCATCGGATCCCTGATACAGGTTGCACAAGTTACTTATTGATTTTGGCTCTCGCATTTGCACGATAAACCTCGTTATGAACAAGTCCTGTAGCTGCCTGAACGATGTGATTGATTCTTGAGGTAGCTCATAGAACCAATTCAGCGCATCTTCTCCTAATATGGTGGGGAATATCCTGCAAGCGATCCTTTCATTATAAGTGTATACCTGTACCTTCATAAGATACTCTGCCATATGAGTGGTAGGATCGGTTTTGCCTGTGTATCTGTCTATAACCACATCCCTTCATATAGGGGGAAGCTTGAAATCCATTATCTCCCGGCAAAAAGGGGAGGCTGTATTTTCGTAAGTATTGTGCTCAAAGGTACCTCTCCCCAGGCTTCCCAAGCCGAATTGTTTAAGCTTTCGCTTAAACCATTTGTCTTCTTTGCTTTCCAATCGTGAGCCGCTTTCGCCCCTGACCTTCTTCAAATGATGCATGGTGGGGGTGCACATGTAAGATAGGTCATCTTTTATAGATGCGGTAGATGAGCGGCTCGACTGATACGTGGAGTCTTTGCTTGAAGAGGGAGCTCTATCAGTTTTGCCACTTCTCCTGGTGGCCAGTGCTTTTGAATATGCATTTGTTTTACGAGTATTCTGTTCTGGTGGTTCGCCGATGAAAAGACCTTTGTTTCTTTATCTCCTCAATTCCTCATTTACAGCGTCATGTCCATAGCTTTGAGCTGGCTCCTGCAGCATCTTTCCTTTGTGAATAGTCTGCATAATGCTCTTCGTGAAATCACCAAAGAGTATCCTTATATCTCTTACCGTGATAGGAGTATTGTCAGCTTGCTGCAACATTACGTTGTCGAATTTAGGCAAGAGATTGGCCCTCCTGGGGATCTGTGGGCTTCACTTCCCCTCCTGATGAGTCTGGAATCCTCCTGAGCCTCCCTGTTCTTATCACTCCTTTTCGGTGTCCTATGACCAGATGATCTCGACCTTATCATGACTCTCAATGAAAGCACCACTTGATAAAGCCTAATTTATCAAACCCCCTGGGAGTTGGAAGGCAGGAGATCCGATCGTCGCATGAAGACCTGCAAAAGCCTGAACAGTCTGGGTGAAAAGACTTCAAAGCTTAAGTTAGTTACTCTGTGATAGGAGAATTCTTAAAGAGAGAGAACGAGTTCTCACTGTGAACATACCTGGCCCACTATTTATTGGGCTATTTATAGAAGATATAAGAGCGCACTTGAGTGCTTAGGAAGGGCTATAAAGATGTCAGAAAAGGAGAGCGGCAACATGACATAGGGCAGGTGAGAGGCGTGGGCTTGACTGTATGGTGCCGGTGTGACAAGACAGCAGGTCCCATCAATTCGATCAGTTGAGATCAGCCAGCTTCACTATACTGTTGGTCTACAATCAGGCATCTTGGGAAATAGGATCTCTAGGCTTCGGCCCAGGCCTCTCTGGAGCCCAAAAGCCATATGAGGTGTTATCAGGTCTAAAATCCTTTTTATTGTAATGTGGCCAATTTATGAGAAATAGTGAGCCTTGATCCAACCTTAGATCCTAAAAAGCAAACCCAGAAACTAATCCAAAATCTAGAAAGGGCTTCAGCGCACGTCACAAAAAGAATAAAACTACTCACTGTTTATAATGAAAATCAAATAAACAAAATCAAAATCGTATATTATACTCATGTATAAAATTTGAATTCTTCAATCTCTAGCTCTACATGTGTCTTTAACCAAAAACCAGTAGAAATATGCCCAAAAATTAACCCTAAGTATAGAAAAATCAGACTTTTAAACTATAGCTTGTAATTAAATCTAAGTTTTTTAAGAATAATAATAGAAAATAACTAAAAAAAACTCTTCCTATGAAAAAGTAACTAAAACCCTAAAAATAGCAAAGTTCAGCAGCCAACACAATTGAGAAATCTGCTAAAGATAGCTCCTAAAATCTCACCAAATAGTAACTAAACCCGGCTGAGTCAATTGTTAATCTAGTCGGGTTAGTATCATTCTGCCTCTAAAAATTCCAAGCAACCTGGCTAAGTCAAGATTTAATCTAACTGGGTGCATATACTTTTAGACTAACTTCAAAAGTCTGCCAATAACCTGATTAAGTCAAGATTTAATCTAACCAGGTGCATACACCGTGACTCGAGGCAGCTGTAGACACCATGATACGAGGCAACCTAAATTAGGGTTCTTTGATGATGAAAAAATAATATATTTCTGATGGAGAACACGAATCTCAAAGCTCTGACCTCAATTTTTGCATTTTCATAAAAAAATTTATGGTTTTCTAAGTATTGTTTGCAAAATATTTTGATAAAGCATCAAAAAAACCTTAACTTTGGCCTTTACCCATGACAGACGGATGATCATTTATGGCCACTTTCCTTCAATTTAGGTCAAATCAAGGGTATTTTTGTAATTTTAGAGATTCGTGTGAGGGACAGCTGTTTGTCTATAATGGACGCCCGTCTGTAGAGTTATTCCCATATTTCCCATGTTTTTCAGTTTTAAAAATAAAGGATAAGATTTGATTTTGATTTTGTTCCAAATTGAAAGGCATTAATCCTTCTATGTCTGAGGGATTAAAGTTAGAGCAAGTCTCTAACTCTTGTTCAGATATAAAAGGCCGAAATTGGGGTTTTTGAAAGGAGGGGGAGAATTTGGAAAAAAGGAACGATGTTTAGAGAGAGATAAACTAATTCTCTCCTCTCAAAACCAAATTTCAATATAGATTTGACGAAAAAAAAGTACATGAGAAATCTGTTTGTTTCATTGAATACAAATATCAAGGATCAAAGCAAAGATCGACGTTTCTAACCATACAAAATCAAAATATTTTGAGGGTAATATTCTAGGCTAAACTTTGCCTCTTTAGTTTATAGTCACCATCATGTAAACATGCTTATGATATTGTAATGCATGCTTCTATGTTATTTTATCTGAATATGTTTAATCTTGAGATGCCATGATGATTTAGAGTTGTTTAATATGTTAGAATAATATGTTAGGGTTTGTTTTTCTCCATAAATGTATGTTTGATTTTTTAAATTAAAATTCTGCTACATATGTTATTTGTTGTCATTATTTAATTAAAAGTATGTTTTAAGAGTTACATTTAGATTCACCATGCTTTAGAACCATAAAATTATATGTTTAAGACTTATTTGGATCTTTTATATTAATGTCTTGGAAAAGTTGCTTTCTGTGTCTGTTTTTTGGGTTACAGACGAAAAGAAAACATCACAGATGGTTGTCTATCAATGCGACAAACTGGACATCGTGATACTTTCTCCTTATTTCGTCTCTCCTTTGGCCTAAGGCGTCCATCAATTTCTAGGGGCATCCATGGTTGGATTAATTCTCATTTGAATGTGTTTTTAATCTCTTTTTCACCTTAGTTTGAGTCATTTTCTTGGTATTTATTTCTAATTCAATATTGTGTCTTTATGTGTGTGTCTTTGATTTTGTATACATGTTCATATTTTTAGCATGATTATCCTATCTAACATTTTAATTTATTTTAATGTTCATTTCCTTTTAACATGCTAATTAATTGATTTTTTGTGTGTTGTGTGAGCAATTTATTTTATGCATTTTGGAGCTTTTGAGGGGTGATTATACATTGGGAGTCGTGCTTTCGGTTGGTTCACTCTCTCTCTTTTTATTTTGCCTTTAGATTATTATTTTTTTATTTAATATCGCTTTATTTATCTGATTTTTTGGTATCTTATTTACTTTTTGATGTATTTTCTCTTCGGGGATGTAATAGGTTGTAATAAAATGATTTTTTTTACATGTTAAATGACAAATTTATTTAAAATTATTTTTACTAATTAATTGGTTTTTTAATAATAAAATGGATCAATGTCCAATTTTAACCCAAAGTCACATCATAAAAGGAAGCCTTGTTTTCTCTAAAATAAGATCACTTATCTCAAATTTTCGCTAACATTAAGCAAATGCTCTCTATCCTTTTCATACAAAATGTGTATAAGGGAACCAATGTTCCCAAAATTCAATTAATTCTCTATTTTATGTATGCTACTTTATTTTGTATGTTATTCTTTTCTTTAAGGACAATTTGCCTATGTAATAATTTATGAAGGCTTTTATTTTATTTATTGCTTTCTTTGAGTGCTTGAAATGTTTATTTTTATCGTAGTGTATCATGTGAGAAGAGAGGTAGTGGACTAATGATAAAAAGTTGATTATGAGAAAAAAACCTAACCAAGATGCGAGCTAAGAGTGATGTCCCAAACACCGTTCTCTATTTGGGCATAAAAAGGTTGAGAATCATTTTTCAACATTCTGTTAGGTGACAACTTCATGATAACTTTTGAGCCCACTTTAGACACTTTCATGGGTTGACTATCAATAATAGACTGGGCTTAAAACCCTTTGTATTATGAAGTGGCCAGTTTATGAGAAATAGTGAGCTTATTATCCGATCTTAGACCCTAAAAGCGAGCCTCTGAGGACCCAAATGGATACAAGCAGGCTCCAGCGTGCATCACAACAACCTAGATCATAGTTACCTGATGATAAGAAAAAAAGTATATTTCTGACAAATAGCACAAATCTTGAA
Source organism: Excoecaria agallocha (assembly GCA_037975025.1). Lineage (NCBI taxonomy): Eukaryota > Viridiplantae > Streptophyta > Magnoliopsida > Malpighiales > Euphorbiaceae > Excoecaria > Excoecaria agallocha. The sequence goes on along the minus strand of CM075806.1, from coordinate 9,317,595 downwards.
ACTTCAACCTTGATTTTCATATTTTTATAAATGTTTTTGTGGTTTTTCAACTTGATTTTCTAAGACTTTTGAAAAAAAAATTAAAAACCTTGAGCTTTGGCCTCTGACAGTGACAAACAGTCATCTGTCATAAAAGGACGGCTGTTTGTGGCTTATTCCTTCAGTCCAGGTCAGACTTAATGGTACTTTTGTAATTTTAGGGAATTGTATGAGGGATGACTGTAACGGCCTCAACACCGAATTAGCTGTAAACAGTATTTTTCGATAATAAATAGTATTTTTTGGGTCGGAAAGTAAATCCGAAAGTCAAAAATATTTTATTGAACCATCGAAAAGTATTGGTCATGGTGAGTCTGTGATTGAAATTTGAAGTAAAATCGAGATCAAATGAGCCTAGAAAAGTCAAAAATATGAAAAAATGTAGCGAGTCAATTTTCTTTGTAAGAAATGTGACTTGATTTTGTGTAATTTTTAAAAATAGTAAATGAACTCTGAATATTGCCAAATTTTGCAGGTATACCTTAAATTTTGTGTAGAATATTTTGGTAATGAGAATTGAATTTTTCGATGACACTGACAGTTATTGAATCAGATTGATAAATTTAAATCGGACCGATAACAAACTCCAATATAACTGAATATTTATGAGGGCAAGTGGTAATTCTTTTGGATAATTTAATTATCCATAAATTTTTATTTTTAGTAAAGAGTGTGTGTGTGTGTGTATATAGGTTTGTAAATAAAATAGATTGATATATATATATATATATATATATATATATATATATATATATATATATATATATATATATATGTGTGTGTGTATGTGTGTGTGTGTGTGTGTGTGTGTGTGTGTGTGTGTGTGTGTGTAAAAAAATGAAATGTTAAATGTTGGCCATAAAGAAAGAAAAGAATCCTAAAATTTCGGGATAAACAAATGTTGGCCATAACAACATAAAAAAATAAAGGAGAAAGTAAAGTAAAGTAAAAAGGAATGAAAAGAAATGAAAAAAAAGAAAGGCCCTAGAAGTTTCGGGCCACACATTGTAAAAGAAATAAGATTGAAAGAAAAGAAAGAAAGAAACAAATAAAGAAAGAAAAGAAAAAAAAGAAGATGCAAATGGTGACTCCGACGCAAGAAGGGAAAGTGGCAAACCACTTCACACCGGCTGCACCTCACTTCGACCACCACCACCGATCAACTCCCGGTGACGAGATGAATCTTCCGGTACCCACCACTCCTCCTCGTTCGTCAACGATGGGTAGATTGACCGTGGAGAAGGTGAAACTTTTCGACTTCGATTTCGACCAAACTAGCCGACGGTTGGGCGCATGACCATTGAAAATAAAGTCAAGAGGTCCTGATCTACGAGATGGCAATGTCGGATTGTCACCGGTGAGTCTTCTGCGAGCCTCCGGCGACTGGTCTAGCAAGCGAATTATTAAGCAAATAGGAGCAAATTTGATCGTTAAGGTATGTGACTACGAAATCTTTTAATTTTTCCTTAAATTGTTGACTTTTTCATTTAAATTTATTAAGAAAAAAATATTAAATTATTAAATAAAATTGAAATTAATGTTATAATTGTTCAATTAAATTTTAGTTAAGCCTAATATAGTATATAAATTGAGTTAAGAAAATTTATTAAGAAATTTTATTTATGAATCAAAAATCCTCTTTTAAAGGAAATAAATTATTGTGTTGTAAATTAATGAAATTAAGTCCTAATTTGATAGAAAAAATGAAATAATATATCCATAAATTGTTATGAAATTTATATGAATATTTTGAAATATTTATTGAATGATGTAATTGATAAAATAGTGAATTTTTATTGATCATATTATAAAATGATAATAAGCATAAAATGAATTGCTCATAAATTTTTATGAAAATTTTAGAGAAATTTTAAGTGTATGTATATATGCATATGATGATATATAGTAAAATAATTCATAAAATAAGCAAAGATGACAATAATTGAAGAATAATGTTCATATAAATTTTTATGTAATTTATTTGATTTATGGATTAATTTAGAAAGTAATTATGGAACATACTTAATTGAAATATTGAATTATTGAGAAATAATTCAATAAATAGTAAAAATTTGTAAATTTAATATAATTTAATTTGCAATTCGTATAAAGAAAATGAAGAGATTAAATGATAATTTTTCTGAAAATAAAAAGTACAGTGAATAAATTAACCGTATTGAATTATTACCAAATAATTCATAATTTGAATAAAAATGGTGAACTATTGTAAATAATTCACAATCTTTATAAAAGTATTTTGAATTCCAAACAATTACCAAATTCAGACCGATAAAATAAATGTAAAAGTAAAGTATTGAATTATACCGCGATAATTCATAAAGTGTAAAGTGTTAAAGGAAAAAAACGAATGGTGAATTATAACAAAATAATTCACCAAGTGTATCAAAGTATGAAAAAAATATTTATCTAAAAGTAAGTAATTTCAGAAGTTATATGTCCAGAAAATATTAAATGTTCCTATTGAATTATTGTAAAATAATTCAAGAAAAGGTGATTGAAAAGAAAAAGTAACCGAAAAGACAATTATTGAATAGTCAAATGCACTAAAAAGAGTACGATTTATAAAATGCACTGTTTTAAGCAAAAGAAAAAAATTAAAATTATTGAAGTTTAAAAATCATTCAGAAAGTTCGTGACTGTTTTTGCCCTTAGCAATAGTCAGGTAGTGATATTCTTATTCAGGATATAATTGGCTAGCCATAGAGACACCCTATACCGCGGTGCAAGTCATGGTGACTTGCTTTGCTATGGGTAGGATCTCTGATCTCCATAGCTTCAGTGTTAAAGTGAAAGTGTTAGTGATGTGCTTTTTGAGAAATGATCCCTTGGGGGTCATTTCTCTATCAGTGGAACCTTTGAATCCATGTCCCGCATATCCTTTTTGAGAGTCCTGTCATATTGCATTAGAGGCATATTGAAAAGAATAAATTAAAAGTGTAAAAGTAATTGAATGTAAATGTTATAAATGAAAAAGAACTTGATTGAAAGAAAATGAAAACTTTGTGATAAAACTGAAATTTTTCCCAAAGGTTGTAATTAATAAGCAAGAATGAAAAGAAAATATTTATAAAAATAAAATATTTATAAAAGGACCCATGAGAATGAATTGATAATTTGTGTACCAATTATTATTTAAAAAAATAAAATAAAAGTTCAAAAATAGTGTTAATTATGTATTTAAAGTCAAAGATGACAATACTGTATTTAAGTGTAAAAATATAACTAAATAATAAAATTTTGAAAGTAAAGTTTAAATGAAAAGTAAAATAATCAAAAAACAAACGATTGTTAAGTTAAAATGAAAAATGTTCATTTGTAAAAAGAAAAGAAAATAAAGATTTGTATGCAGAGTGTTTCAAAATAATTACATCACTTTGCAATAAAGATTATAAGCTTTGGAATTTCTCGCGCGAACTATTGAAAAGATTAAAGTGAATTAAAAGAATAAATAGTGGAACTTGTATTTGAATTACCTAAAGGAACTAGGAACAGAAAAATTGTCATTAAAGACATGAGTATCCATGTAACTCGTTAAATGAAATGACTATTGCATCAGTGATTCAAAAGTATAGAACAAAAGATAAGTAAAGGTAGAAGTAAGAAACGTAAAAGTAAAAGTCAATTTGTAATCGAATCACAACAAAAGTAGTGTAAAGTAAATTAAAAAGTATAAGATCAAAGTAAAATGATTACCAAAAATGTTGGTAAATAATGAAAATAGTGTGAAAGAGATTAAAAGTAAATTTCTGATAAATAAGAATAAAAATTTGCATAATTTATGTAATTATGTTTAAATTGCGAAGTTATAGGATTAGTAGTCACCACTGAGCATTTCTAGTGCTCAGCATGTAGTGTTTACTGCGTGCAGGTTTTGAAGTGTTGAAGGAGCTTGATACACGGAGAAGCAAAATTCGAAGATGAAGAAAGTTAGTTGTACTTTTATTTTTAGTATTTGTGGCATATATATACTTAGACAGTGAGAGTATATAACTGAACTGTATTGAAGGTAATGTTTGTTAAATGATAAATATTGTTATGTCTGGAGAATGTCAGTTAATGAGTTATAAATGATATGTGAATGGTTGTCAATAATGTATATTGCTATCGGATATGATTTGTTGTGCCTCTGAGAGGCTGTGTAGATTGTTTGAATTTTTCAGGAGGCCAGTAAGTTCTAGCCGTTGTGTTGCCAAAATTTCATAAATTGATATAATATTAAATTATATCAAATTTATTTGCAGTGATTGAATTTTGAAAAAAAAATTTACCGTTTACCCCTAAATTTCGCATCGAGAAATACTGTTCTGATAAGGGTGTTACAATGACCATCTATCATCCATAGACGTTCGTCTATGGGATTATTTCTAGATTTTTCACATTTTCTAGTTTTGAAAATCCTGGATAATGATAAGATATTAAAGATCTAATTTAAGCCAGATTTTAGGGGACTAAATCTTCCTTCTTTAGTGAATTAAAGTTAGAGTTGATCTCTAACACTTCTCCTGATATAAAAACGAAAAATTAGGGTTTTAAGAGAAAAACTTTGATACTTTGAAAAATAGAGGTATACTTTTTGAGGAAGAGAAATTCGATTCTCTATTCTAGAAAGCATAACCTCAAGTAATCTCTCATACAAAAACACACATATTGTCTTTGTTTGAATGTGGGAATCAGAATCGAGGCTTGGATCGTTATTCTCTAGAGTCATAGAACTAAGAATCCTAAGGATAATATGTTAGGTTACCATCACTTTCTCTCTCTAAGTTTACATTCTATTCATGTGGATGATTAGGTTTGTTCATCATGTATAATGCCCTGTTTTATTTTTTTATGTTAATCATTATGTATGTTAACCGATTATCATTTTGCCATGATGATTTAAAACTTTTTAATGTGTTAAAATAACATGTTGAGATTTATTTTCTCCATTAAAGTATGATGAACATATTGGTCTAATTTCTATATTTACATGAATAATGACAAAGCATGATTTGGATGTATTTTCAGTGTTATGGTTAGATTTTGCATGCGTTAGGAGTTAAATATGCATGTTTAAAGCTTAGGGTAGTTTCTCTTAGCTTTTAGGTTTTGATCTCTGTATTTTGTCTGTCTTTTGAGTGATAGACGGGAAGAAGACCCCACAGACGGTTATCTGTCAACACGACAGACTGGATATCATGGTATCTTCTCCTCATCCTGTCTCTCCCTTTCTTGTGGCAGTTTATCTTGCCTAAGAGAGTCTGTGACCCCCTGTTTAGCTCATTTTTAGCATATATTAGAGTTAGTTTTGTTAATTTAGTTTATTTTTAATGTTTAGACTTATTTTTAATTTTATTTATCTTCTGTTTAATCATGATCTACATTCTGCTCAATTAATATTGGTTCCATTTGGGTTTTTTTATGTGTTTTAATTTCATTCTTTGATTTATATTACATTTTATGTGCTAATTAATGTGTTTTTTATATGTTTTCTTGAGCCATTATTTTTTATGCATTTGTGGAGTTTTTGGGAGAATTATTTTTCCTGAGAGATTCAACCTTTGGACGATTCTTTTCTATCCCCTTTTACCCTTTTTATTGCATTAGTTCATATCTTTGTTTGGATATCGAAAGGTTGAGATTCATTTTCCAACGTTCTGTTGGATGGCGACTTTATGACACTTGCCTCTTGAGCGCACATTGAACGCCCTTATGGGTTAACCACCAACAATAAAGTGAGGCCCAAATCCCTCTTTTATTGTGAAGTGGCCAGTTTGTGAGTTATAGTGACCCTCATTCCAGTCTTGGACCCTAAAAGCTAGCCTTCGAGAATCTAACAAAATAGATCAGGCTCCGGCGCGCATCATAGCAGCATTTCATGCCAACCCCAATTGAATTGAATTGAATTCAGATAGGTTAATGGCCAAAACCTAAAAATCAATAAGAATTAACTCCACAATCCAACATTTCAACACATTAACAATTTAAACACAAAATACATAAAATAAACACTAACTAGACTCAAAAATAGACCTAAAACACACATAAATGAAGGTATAAATTGGAGTTATCGTATAATAAAGTCATGATTGTATAGAATTTATATATAAAATTAGAAGTGGCTAAATATTAATGTGACGTGCAACGGAGCCCGCTTGATTTTGATTAGGTTTTTGAAGGCCCGCTTTTAAGGTCCAATAACAAATGAGGCTTATAAAATTTATAAACTGGCCACTTCACAAGAGAAAAGGGGTAGTCTCTATTTATTATTGATGGTCAACCTATGAAGACGTCCAATGTGGGCTCAAAGAGGTAGGTATCATAGACTCGCCACCCAATAAAATGTTAAAAAATGAATCTCAACCTTTTGATGCCCAAACAGAGATTGATGTTTGGGACATCACTCTTACTTGCACCTAGGTTAAATGTTGTTTTATAATTGAGTTTTAATTATTAATCAAAATTTCCCTCTCACACGATGCATAGTACGAGTAAGTAAACACTTTAAGCATTCAAGAAAATGAAAAATAAATAAAAGAAATAAAACCTACTTAATCTATTACAAAGAAAAATTGTCGAAAAGTAAAGAAAGATACAATGAACATTATACATAAAATGAGGAATTAATTAGATTGAGAATATTGGTTCCCTAATGCATATTTGCAAAAGACTTTTATTTTGTCATGTGATTTTTATCTTGAAAACTTGGACATTGGTCCACTTTGTTAGAAAAGCCCAAATTGATTAGTAAAAATGGTTTTAAGTGATTTTTTTATATTAACATGCAAAAATCATTTATTACTAACTATTACATCCCCCCCCCAAAAAAAAAAATCCAAATAAGTAATGAAAGTAATAAAAATAAATAAATGAACAAAAATGAAAGAATGAATGCAAAAATAACAACCGTCCCAAGGGTGGCAATCTTTTGAGCATATTAGCCTTAAAACCCCCCAAAAAAGTCCATAAAATAACATTAATGCTCAAAAGAAACACAATGAAACAAATAGTTAGTGATGTAACAAAAATAGAAACAAAATAATAAATGTTAAGATGCATTCTGGACTAAAAATAATAAACATAATAATAAAAATGTATGAAACAGAATCAAAAGGATGTCTACAAATATAATTAATCACACTAACAAATTAAATATGATAAACATGTAAAAAGACATAAAGGAGGTTGGGAACAAGGCCACAGACGGCCATATACAATGACAGATGCCCAATCAACCAAAAGAGATGGGGCAAAAAGAGGCTTCCGTGATGTCCCATCTGTCGACATGATAGACGGGCATCTGTGAGGGCTTTTTCCTGTCTGTCACTCGAGACGTAGATAGTAATAGGCAGAAATAAGACAATTAATAGGAAAATAATAAACTTAATTCTTTTAACCTAAGTACGTGTATTTATAAGTCCTAAATCATGCCAGAATTATTCTAAACATCAAAAAATAATCAATTATTCTAAACATCAAAAAATAATCAAAACATACTAAATAACTGAATTAACCAAAAGAAATAGAATTATAATTAAGAAATCAAATATACATTAATGGAGGTTTAAATCTTATTCATGTCATTCTATTACACTTAATCACAATCTAATCATACTTATGGAATCATAAATAGTATAGAGACAAAGGCAACAAATTAAATAAAGTATAGATCATGACACAAACATAAAGGATCAAAATAAATACATGCTCAAAGTATAAATTTAGAGGGAGAAAGATGCCCAGAATATTACCCTCTGGGAGTTTTAGTTTTATAGCCTTGGAAGTCGATCCCCAAGCTTTGATCCATTAATTTCCATAGCTTAAAGAGTGATTAAAATGTTCATATGTGACACCCTCATGTCCCTCAGAAGTATTCCTGGATGTTACACCTACTATAAAACATATCGGTATAACTAATACAAGCATTACTATAATATTCATCCAACTTGATACCAAAAACATATCGTTAAATTCAAATCTTTACAATAATTATAGAGTTTGAATTGCATATACATGTGTGTACATAGCTTTAGTTAGATATACAATCAGAAATGTACAAAATGTACTACTTTTTATGGTTTACACTACATCTTCAAGATATCCTTCTCGATTGCCAAAAACCTAGCCTCCAGAATTTCTTTAACTCGATACCTTTTGGTGTCTAGTGAATCGATACCTTTTGGTATCTAGTGATTGACACTTTTTGGTATCTAGTGATTTGATGCCTTCGAGTATCTAGTGATTGGCATCCTAAGGGTATCCAGTATTCGATACCTATACGGTATCTAGTGTTCCCAAATGTCCAAGCCTATACCGAGTTTAAACTGCAAAAGTGATTATAATGAAACAAGCATGATTTAGAAGATTATTAACTTATTCATGGATATTATTATTAAAACTAATGATTGTATATAGTATTCATATATGTAATATAGTTAATGTATATGTAAAATTCAATGTGTAATGATGTTAATGTCATATGGTTAAGTGATGGATGAGTTGTGAATTATGTAGTGACTTATTACATGTTAGTTAAATACAGAGCATAAGTATACGATTAGAACTACATGATTTTGATTCCCGATTTTTGGGATATGTAGGAAGCTTGGAATAATAAATCCAAGTTCGAACCAAATGCTAGATATAATGTTAAGTATTCTAGTTTTAGTGGCAAGATAAGGAAGTAACCTGTAAGAGTATTTTGGTTGTTATTGACAACATTAAGGAAATGACTTAATAGTGTAGTCTAAGCGATTGTGTTCTGAGTAGAGTGGAGTTAACTACTAGTGAAGGTAGTGGAACCAAAATAAATAGTCAATTTGTTTGTGTACTTAAGAATGATGGTCCTAACATATGTCCTGGTGGTAATCGGGTATGTTAGGATGTATTAGAAAGATAATATAAAGAGATAAGTATTGAAAGTGTAGGTAAGGACCCGGATGAAACTAATTTAAAGGAGGAAGGTCAATATAGTCATTTTACATTAAGTCGCACATGTCTCTAATTAGAAAGAAATGTAAAATATGGGCTTAATTGAAATAAAAGAGAGAAATATTTAGGGGTAGAACTAAGAAATTGAAGGAAATGAGGGAGTTAAGTGTAATTTCTATAGTGTTAACAAGTGGACCAATGAGATGTTAGCACTTAGCTCCCTAGAATTTTCTTGAGAAAGAAAGAAAACTTCATAATATTTTAAATGGAAAAGTGGTCAGACAAATGAAGGTAAATTGGCAGATTTTTCTTCTCTTCTTTATCCATTCTTACACACTTAATTATGTGTTAGGAGTTTAAGGCAAATAAATCAATATTTCCAAGTAAACTAGGTGAGATTCATCGAATTTCCACTTTAATTCTTAGCTATTTCTTGCATATATAAGAGAGGCTAAATTTTAGAGATTTATATTTTATGTATGTTAGGAAATTGACGTGACTAAAGGGAAAAGAGCATCCAAGGAAAGGAGAAAGCAATAGAAGGTAAGGCAAGGTGCTTAGTTGGAAAAATTAGTAAAAAATAAGGTATGGGAACCCTTCACTTTCTTACACCTTATTTCTTGTGTAAAATGATTAGAAATGGTAGGTTTCATATGTTTTTTTAAGTACAAACATGATTATGATAGTTTTAGGTACATAGGAGAGGAAATAGAGGAAGAAAGCATGAAATACATAAAGTATGTCCTAAGGTTCACTTGACCCATTCGGATTGTTTTGCTTATAAGTTGGATTGTAAAGCCTCAAATTAAAAAATTCCAATTTGAGAATAAACTAGATTTATATGTCTACATTTTTCATACGGAGCTTGAAGACCAATTTTGCTTTTATGGTTGTCAAAAATTTGCTTGAACTTTTGCTATGTCTACTGCCCTACCACTAGGAGTATCCCCACTATTTATTGAATATCTTAATATTTAAAAGCCTAAATTGAATAATTCTTAATGATTTAGAAACTATCAATATAAGAGAACAACTTTTTAAAAGAACACTTTGTCTAAAATTATCTTTTTCTAGGTCTAAAATGATGTGCAGTTAGACTCGGTTAAACTGTCTACAAAATTCATAGGGTAGAATGGTGCATATGTTTGAAACCATTTTATCTCAGCCTTGTGGACCCTTCTGTATCAATTAAAGATGATTGTACATGACTGAGACCAATTTGTCTCAGTCATTTTCCTCTTCTGTTACAACTTACAATTGATTTTTAAGCGCTGACTGGTTATCGAAACTTACTCGAACTTTTCCAAATACTCTTAGAACATTCTAAGCATAAAGACAACGGTGATATATAGTATGAGAGATATGTAAATCATAATGAAACATTAAAATATAGTTATAAACTAAACACTAAACGTAATAAAACATGAACATATGAATTAGTCTAAGCCCCTTAGATTTATGTATCAATCTTATCCATGTATATTAATGTAACTAGGATATAAGAACTTGAATGAGGATATATAAGCTTGAACTTGTAAAGATATATGTAAGTAGGTATGGTTGAGGATGTTTCAATAAAATGATGTATAGATAAATAAATGTTTATGGGCATAAGTATGTGAATCTATGACCAATGCTACGTTAATATGGTTATTGGGAGATGTTTATACGCTATTAATTTGAAATGTCAATCCTGGATATTAATGGAATATGTAACTAAATTACAAGAGTACTTAGATATGAATAGACATGATTATAATATAAACATGTATGAATATGTGTTGAGATAGAAATTGTGATGGCATACATATTTGAATACTTATATAGGTCATATTATTTTGATTTAGTGTGCCTGATATGCCAACTCATTCGGACATGTAGTAATGTGTTTAAGAATAAAGATACATAGAATGTGCACAAAGTGAATTGCATAGATATACACCTATATAATAACAATATGTGTGTGTGTGTGTGTGTGTGTGTGTGTTAGATCATGTATAATTACAATCATTATGAACATATCATATAAGTATGAAAGTGAAGAAAATATACATGTATGAAGACCTATGCATATTTGATATATGTTTTAAACCATATGGTATGCCTTGATGAGGAGTTTTATACTTTGTATTAATTACGAGCACCGAATATGTCATAAGAACTTGTATGTGATTCTACACTCATAAATGAGAAGAGAAACAAAAAAGCAAAAAAATATTAAAGAAAGATATTACAGTTGCCTGTGTCTATGTCTAGGTTATAGATAGATAGACATGCCTATAAGATATTGTGATGTGCTCCGGAGCCATCTCTTATTTTCGAGTTCGCTCTCGGAGGCCGGCTTTTAGGGTCCAAGGCCAGATGAGACATACTTTAACTCATAAATTGGCTACTTTGTAATAAAAAAGGATCAAGTCCAAATTATTATTGTTAGTCAACCTATAAAGGCATCTACTAATGGACCCAAAAGAGATAGGTTTCATGAAGTCGCCACCCAACAAAACGTCAAAAAATGATTATTGACCTTTTGATGCCCAAAAGAAGATTAGTGTTTGGGACATCACTCTTATTAGGCATCTAGATTAGGTGTTATTTTATAATTGAGTTTTAAGTTTAATCTACTCTCCTCTCTCACACGATGCAAAGCAATAGAATTAAATAAACATTCTAATTAGACTAAGAAAGCTGTAAATAAATAAAATCCTACTTAAATTATTACATAAGCAAATCGTCTAACAATGATAATAGAATGATGTACATACATAAATCGTGGTATTCGTTTTGATTGGGAACACTGGTTCACTCATGCATATTTTATAAAAATATTCATTTTATTCTTTTGTTTGATTTTGGATGGAAAATTGAAAATTGGTCTAAGTTTTTAAGAAAAACTCAAGTTATTAGATGGAAATCATTTTAAGTACCTTTTTCTTTTTAACGTGCACGAAAAATCCTTTTTTACTAACTATTACATCCCCAAAATACAAATACATCCAAAAATACCAAATAAATAGATAAATAGAAAATAACAAAATAAATAATAATGAATAAAAAATGATAAACTAAAATAAATAATAAATAGAGTGGTCAAATGAAGTAACCGGATGAGTCAATGATGGTCATCTAATCAAGAGCGTAATTTCCTATGCAAAAAAAACCCTCATAAAACCTTCCAAAGGCGAAAGAATTTATATACTCACAAAAACCACAAAAAGACAAATACATTACCATTATACGAGTAAATGATAAAAATATAGTGAAGAAAACATTTATTTAATTAGTACAGTATAAAGGAAAATTATATACAGAATTGAATAATCATACAGAATGATGCACAAATATTATAGGGATCAAATAAATAGTGTAAATACTATAAATGCACGAAATACATATATAAAAAATGCCTAAAAACCAGCCACGAATGCCTCTAGAAAGGTAAGGGACACCCATAGCTATATGAAGGATGGGATGAGAAGAAGTTCCCGTGATGTCTCGTCTATAAAAGTCAGGGCTTCTTCCCCTCCATTACTCACTGGGCATAATAGAATGGAGAATTTTAAAGCCAAAAACATGCAAAATCATCTTTAATCCTAAACACACATTTATTAGATCCTAAAACCTACCAAAAACAATATTATAACCTTAAATGATGCACGAAACACAATAAAAACTTATTAAATTACAAAATTACCAAACATAAATAAAACTTAAAATTATTCAACAATGGAGGAATCTTTATTCTAATCATGCTTTTACATGCTCATCAATCCATATTTATGTATCATCACACTTTAGGCATTCAAATCACTCAAATACAACATTTAAAAATAACTACATTAACATAATTATTCATGGCAATTTTAGAGAGAAAAAATAAAATAGAGAGAGCCTAGAATATTATCCTCAGAAAACATTCTAACTCTGAATTCCTTGTAGCGCTCTTTGTTCTTCAGAAAAATAAATGAATTTCGTGTGTGTTTGTGTCTTTGGATCAAAAAGATTGTTAGAGCAAACTCTTCTTAGAGAGAGAGAAATTATTATTTTTCTTCTCAAAGTGATTCCTCCCCCTCTTTTTTGGAAACCCTAGAAATTTGACTTTTATACTTAGGTAAGAATTGGAGTTGGATTCCAACTCCACCTTTCCAAATCTGGAGATATCTTCCTAGAAAATCTAGATCAGATTCCTCTGAAAACATATCTCCCTTTTTTGAATTCCAAAAATATGGAAAATCTAGAAAAAGACCCATAGATAGGTGTCCCTCATTGAGAAGTGGCTGTCCCTTAGGCAAAAATCTTAGAATTACTAAAATACCCTTGATCTGACTTAGACAGGAGAGAGTAGGCCAGGGACGACCATCCCTCGTGTGATAGATAACAGTTTGTCACCTCTAAAACCTAAAATTAGGATTTTTCATGCACTTTTGTTAAAATACTTGAAAAATCATAAAATTTTTGAGAAAAATGTGAGAAATTCACAATTGAAGCTCCGAGATTCGAACCTGCTATCAGTAATATGCTATTACCTCATCATCGGGTAACCATGATCTAAACTGCGTCGGGTCATGGTGTCTGCAAGTATATTACAGTTGTCACAAGATTGACCTCGTTTGGATCTATAATACGGATCACGTTTGGGTCTACTTGACCAGTCTATAGGATTGACCCCTTTTAGGTTCACATGATTGATACCTTCATGTATCCACATAATTGATACCTTCTAGTATCCACATGATTAATACCTTCGGGTATCTTCATTGTACCTTCAGGTATTATAGTATCACCCGTTATCCACACCTTTAGAGAGATACAAACTTACTATGAAATATAAGTAAAGCATTATGAAAAGCAATATGATAGAAATGATATGATAATTTAGGTCCTGATCTAAATGTCACTTTTATATGAATCCATGCATAGTAAATAGAAAACACAAGACTAGTGGAAGTTATGTTTTGAACATGTAGTTTTATAATAGGGTGAAGGTGCAATTTGGTCCTTAATGTTTAGCAAAAGGGGCAATTTAGACCCTAAAGTTTCATTTGGTGCAATGTCACTCTTGAAATTTAAAAATCAGAGCAATTTGGCACCTAAAATGATGTGTGTTTAATATTTGAGCGACATGTGTTATATCCTTGAGTGCTAGCCAAATTTTCAGGAGCTAAATTGCCCCAATTTTGAAATATTAAGGGTAACATTGTACCAAATTAAACTTTAGAATCTAAATTGCACTTTTTGCCAAACTTTAGGGACTAATTTGCACCTTGCCTTTATAATATTATAATATCATGTGTGTGTGATTGTTGTTAAGATTATATAATGTTTTTTGCACTTAAGGATGTAAGCTATATATACATATAGACACATGTGATTATTTGATGGTTTGTCATTAATCACTTTGTGAACACATATCCCTTATAATTGCGTGATGCATATATGATATTAGTAACTAATATTATAACTCATGGCTAATTTGGGAATGTTGAATACTCATTGTATATAAAGGCATTAAATATATAGATTGACAACTTTAGTATGCACATCCAATGAAAATTATGAATTATATGCAAGCTATGATTTCTGAAGGGTTAAAGAATTAAATTTGTTTTTTTTATGAAATAAGGAAAGGCATGGTGATAATAATGAGATTAAGTCCAATAATAAAATGCATAGAATACATGAAACTATAACATAAACATTATATGGTATAGGATCTTTTAATTTAAATTTGTATACACAAAGATCTAATTAGTTAGTTTAATCGCACATAAACAGTTACTAGGATTTAACTAAGAGCCTAAACATTGTATGTATAAGAGTCACATGAGTCTAAGATTAACTAAAAATGATAAATATAAATCAAGTAAGCTAAATTAATGTATGTATGCTTAAGAGAGTTGCATGAATGTTACAAAAACACAAAAACAATAGAGGTCAAATAGGTAAGCGGATTTTGTAGTAATGTAATAAAATGGAAATATAAAGTATCAAATGTAACAATGTTTAAGAAACTTGCAAACGCATGCTCTTAGGTAGTCCGTGTGATCATGTATACCTTAATTTAACAAATGCTTTGATTTAATATGCATATAACTAACTAGTAGACTACGATGCTGTAAGTATAATAAATATGTTTGCTTAATGCTACGTAATGTTATTGATACTAGCTGTCATTATTAGTATGTCATTGTAAGCCTTATGGCATACTCATATATGTGTGTGTCATTGATGACTTTTGTGAGAGGTCGTCTTTGATCGGTATCTAGCAAGTATATTAGATCGGCTAGTAATATAGGAAAATAAGATTAAGACCCTGAATATCGTATCTAAGGGAACATGGATTGCTAAGTAGAATATCTATAATTGAGTTGAATGTATATGAGATTATTTCCCAAATTTTTATATTGAAGGCAATAAATAAACTAAATGGACAATAAAGCAAAACAAAAACTAAAACTAGACTAACATAAATTAAACACAAAGTAATAATTGAAATACTTCTGCTAAAGGGACTATCCACCTTAACTTCCATTGCAATGACTCAAATCAAAGGTAACACAAGTGATTATGAAAAAACTAGATAAAGAAAGCTAGATATCTTAGTCAAGAATATCATTCTTAAACATTAAACCTTCTTGTTAGAAATAATTCAATACTTAGCATAAGAATCCAATTTTATACTCTTAGATATTCATTAAATCCTCTTTCAAGTAAACTTAAATCCAACCTATTCTTAGCTCACCTTTTCTAAGTATTAATCCACTCTTATTAATACATAATTGCATCTAGATTAGAAAATAATCATGCATCAACACTAATGAACTAATCTAAAAATATGCATATCATAGATCATACATTAATCAATCATTAACTATTAATCAAATAAATTAACAATCAATCTCAATACAATCAAAGATAAGAAATTGCTCAAGAACTAAGAAATAATCAACTTGCATTGAATTAAAGCTCAAACTAAGTCATAATAATAAAAGTATGAGGGTTTAAGTTTTCCACAGCAAAAGTAAAGAAAACTACTTACCGAATATGATTAAAATGAAAGAAAACTAAAATAAAGAGATACAATACTCATGAAGCTTCAAACTTTATTCTTGATGACTTCAATAAAAAGCTTGAGTCTTTTAGAGAATTGTAAACTAAAAAAAAAAATAAAACTAAATTCAAGACTAAGCTAAAATTAATGTACAATAACTAAAGAAAACTAAAATTAAACCAAGAGTAAAATTCGTAATTCTAGCTCTCCTTATTCAGTCTTGATGTCTCGGCCCTTTAATAGCCTCTCAGAGAAGAGTTTTACGCCTCTTATGACTTCCTATCTTGGAAGAATTCATGTTTAATTGAAATAGAAAGCTTTTAGTCGCCTAATTAGGACATTTACTTGGGTGAGTGAATCTTGTGCTCAGGAGAGTGACCGTTGTGCTCAGGAGAGTGGACTTTGTGCTCGGGAGAGTGATTTTCTACTGCAATTCACGTAACTTCACTTGGGTGAGTGCCAATTTCACTCAGGAGAGTGCCAAATCACTCAACCGAGTGAGGAAATCACTCAGCCGAGTGATTTATGGCTGCCTCCCACAAATGAAAGCCATAATTCTCTTTAATTCCAATTCTGCCCCTAACTTTCGTCTTTTTGCACTTTAGCCCATTTTCTCTTTAATTTAGCCCTGAAATATCAAAATTAATAATTAGTCCTAAAAACACATAAACTAACTAATTAAATCTAAAACCAACTAAATTAAGACTAACTTAACTCATTTAGACACATAAAAGTACACTATAAACATAGTATAATTCACACTTATCAGTCTTCACGATTTATATTTCCTCACTAAGCTAGTAAGCTTAGTACAATTTTAAATCCATGTAGGTTTAAGTTGGAAAAGTTGAGCTCAAGGATCATCTGCAGTATTAAAGGCCAACACAGAAAGAAGAATTTCCTCACTAAGCTAGTAAGCTTAGCACAATTTTAAATCCGTGTAGGTTTAAGTTGGAAAAATTGATCTCAGGGATCATCTGCAGTATTAAAGGCCAACACAGAAAGAAGATACTAGGATTTTTCCTTAAAATTTAAAAGGTTGTACTAGTACCATTATACCCATATGAACTTATGTTACCTAAAATGTACAGTAATAGTTATGTAATGTAATCTAAACTTGATATTCTCTTTAATAATGAATGTAAAGGATGGATAGCTTTATTTTATTTGCTACCGATGTGATATGTATGATTACTGTAAAGGCCCGTAGAAGGAGCATTACATCATATGTGTGAAGAAAATCTATGTAAAGGCCTCCTACATTCGTGGGAGTAGAAATTAATAATTTTGTCTCAAGAATAATGGCTACCTCTTTTCAAAAGTTTCTCCCTTTTTTTTCTTTTTTTTTTCATTCCCCTTGAAATCTAAGATTTTTAGATATTTATATGAAGATAAGATTTGATATTGTTTCCAATTCTATTTCCCTTAAATCAGCCCTAAGAAATCCGTTGCAAAATCTGTTAAAAATCTAATCTTATCAAAATAGATTTGAGCTACAAAAGGAAAACATGGAAAAATCTAGAAAGCCCCTATAGACGGGCGTCTGTGGGTGATAGACGAGCGTCTGAGATGCCCACAGATAGCCAAAATAGGTCATCTGCCAGGAGACAGCCAGCACTAAAAAACCTATAGATAGATATCTGTCAATGACAGACGGCCATCTGTAACACCTTATACATTATCTGTAAGAAGAGCTAAATATCGGATGTCACTCTCGAACCTAAACTTCTTTAAGAGGGCCAATTATAAAATTTCTTATTTAAGTCTTTATGTTTTCACAAATACAATTTATTTTACAAAATTTTAGCAAAATTTCCCCTATAATTGTTAAAAACTTCCTACAAGAAATTTTTCAATACGCTTCTATATCAACTAATCCTACCATCAATCTCCAATTCAAACTCTATTCACACAATAATAGCCCATCCTCCATCATTTCTCAACTCAATCTCAATCAACTAAAGGCATACCACACTTAATATCTTCACACATACTCAATTTTGATTTACTCATTCAATCTCAAAATAGATCTGATTTTCAATAATCACACATGTATGTATTTATACACCGGTATATAGAAGATTTGCTTCACCATTATACAGTGTATATGCCAAAATGCTCATAGTCACATTAATACAATTTGATTTGGACTTAAGATGCCAATTCTCAAGCTTCCTACGTATACTATGTAGGGAATCAAAACCACGTCGTTCTAAAATTTTGAAGTTCGATATAACGCTTTATTAGCATATTTCTTGCATAGATTTTATTTACCAATTTATATTCACCTAACATTGAATTTGAAGCCATTTAATAATGTAAACAACATATTTACCCTATTTATCTTATTAGTTTCATAAAATTTTTAATCATTCACACCATTTTGCCCAATCTAGCTTAAATGTCATGATAAAAAATCAAATCTTTAACTCTTATAAATAAATAAATAATGACATTTATACATGAACATCACGTCTCGATCACTCACAGACATATACATAATATGCAAATTTCTATTTACACCAGGTTATATCAAATTATATAATACACAATTAATCACAATACAAATTCTATAAGCTAATGACTGATATTTGCTAAAATGCTTGCATCAAAATTTTATTCTCTTATCCAATTTCGGTATAGTGGAATTACATCGAGCTGGATAAGCGGGATTTTAAATACAGGACCAAGTTTTCGAAACTATTCGGTCCATTACATATCTCTTATCATTTCTTAATTTTAGATATTCACATA
The DNA here is from genome assembly GCA_037975025.1 of Excoecaria agallocha. Taxonomy (NCBI): domain Eukaryota; kingdom Viridiplantae; phylum Streptophyta; class Magnoliopsida; order Malpighiales; family Euphorbiaceae; genus Excoecaria; species Excoecaria agallocha. The sequence goes on along the minus strand of CM075806.1, from coordinate 9,298,823 downwards.
TTAGGACCGAGCTCTCGAAGCCATTCAGTCCAAAACTCAAAGATCATATACGAAACCGAACTCTCAGAGCCATTCAGTCTGGTAAATATATTATAACGCAATACTGCTAGACTTTCTAATTGGTATGCCAACCTTATTCTATTACTCCAATTTTTGTCTAGACTACTAAGAGCAAATATAGAATCATCATTAAACAAAATAAATAGTATCATATATATTAGCATTACATATCCACAGTACTTGTCATTTCACTACAAGAAAATTTTATTTTTTCGATGAAAATTACTGACGGATTTGAGTGAATTTCCATAGGGAAACCAAATTACCGACGGAATTCAGCGACGAAAATGGCAAAGGAGAACTGGTTATAGGTACCTTTCCTGACGAAAATTTTTTACCAACGGAAAATATAATTTCGTCGATAGGTGCAGACCAAAATCTGTCTTCATTTGCCATCTTTACCGACAGAATTATATTTTTCGTCGGAAATTTTACCGATGAAAATAAGTATTCCATAGGTAAATTTCCGACAGAATCATAAATTCCGTAGGCAAATTTAACGACGTTAGTTTATTTACGTCGGTAAATTTGCCTTTTGCTAAAACATTTGCGACGGAATTATCCGTCACTATTCCATCACTAAAAATACTATATATTTTTAATAATTATTTAATAAGGTTATTATTTTTAGCTAAGATCAGTATTTGCCATTCTCGTATATATGAATGGGAATAATTCATATATTTTTAATAATTAGCTAATAATTATTTAAACATGAACTGTTTAAAGTTACGTAGAACTATTTAAAGTTATTAAATACATTACATGAAGAAAATAAAATATTTAAAAACAGGTTGAAACAACTAGTAGTGGCTAAATATGATTTTTTGTTACTTCTACAAATCTATTGGCTAGTTTAAACTGGCATTATATATCTTCTTGAGTATATTATGCCTGATTAAATTTAATAGCAGTTTAGGTTCAAAATGTTAATCACAACAAGACACTAGAGCTCGTTAAAAAAGGTAACTGCATTAGCAGGAAAAGTGCAGACATATTAAAGATAACATCCCTGGCTAATCCCAATAAAAAGGAGGTGAAACATATTAAAGATAGCTTCATGCAATATCAAATGAATATACACAACACAGAATACTTCAAAAATCATAATTAGGAAGTGTAATGCCCCAAGAAATACCTTCATTAGAGAGAAGACCTTGACCAATTGTTCTTTTAACATTGCTGACATTTCAATATCCAATCTTGCAGCATCAAATTGATAGACTCCAGATATTGAGATCGGTATTGTTGACTGGCAAAGAAATCGATATTTAAGAAAAAGTTCAGTCATAAAACTTAATTACTTTCAGAAAACCAAAGAATCACACCGACTCAGAATGACAAAAACTGGACATAAGTGTGCCGTCTATTGACAATAACTAGTTTCAAATTAATATTTCTTTTTACAAGCTAAGCCCTTAAATAATTCCCAGTCATCCGGGCAACACAGGGAATACAGACATATATTAAAATTCATCTATGCCAAGCTTATCTCTAGCAACTTAAGAAAAAAAAATTGATTTTATCAAGAATTCAGAAAAGAAGATAAAAATAAATACAAAAGCCAGTAAAACAAAAAGCCCCAATTCGTGGTTGAAAGAAAAATGTAAAGAAGCTGGGTTGGTACCTGACGAGAGAGAGTGAGAGATTGCCAGTGAGAAAGCAACTTCTGGTAAGATTGAATCCAAGCATCTTACCTGACAATTAATTTGCTAATCTTCCACCATAATATTTCACTTTAATCCTGATAAATATTAAGAAAAAAATAATAAATAATAAATTAATCCCAATCATTTGATTATAATATTAAAAATCGGCTACATACATACATACATATCCAGTTTCAAGATTGAAAGGGAGATCTCCATCAAATCCCAATCTTTATTTACTGAACACAAACACAGTTACTATACTTTCTATAATTAGTTCCACGTAAGCTTCATATTAACTATAGGAGTTAAACAATTAAAAAAAATCAACTTTATAAAAAACTAGTGTAGAGAAAAGGAAAGTAGAAAAGCTACTTAAAAAAATAATAAAAGAGTTTATGGAAGTTAAGTAAAACTTTAGAGAAGCAAAGAAATGTATTAAGCCTTCAATTAATTGCCAAGATTGGCACGTGTTTGATTGTAAGATCTAAATCACAAAACCACCTAACATGCGAAAATATTTATTAAAAATCCATATGCTCATTGACAAAATTTAGAAATTATTAAAAAGTGATTCGGTAGTCAATTAAAAATATTTAACAGTTTTAGTTTGAATTTTTCCTTTTAATGCTTGTAGACATTCGATACTTAGGGACGCTAATGTTAATTAGATTTAAAAGTAATTAGTAACTAAAGAAGATGATGAAAGTAATAGACAGCATTTCATTAGGACGCTGTAGGTTGCCCAAAAATTGCATCTATTTGCTAAAGATACAAAGCTTTGCTCTTGGTTTTGATCATATAATACAGGAATTGTAAGTATCCAATATTCATTCAGATGAAAGAAGAAAAACAAAAATGAATTTCAATTTGTGAATATTGATACAAAACTATACTCTTGAGTTAATCTACAGGAAAGAAAAACAAAACCTGGTAAAAACAAATCAAAGAAAAATTCAACCTGGTATACGAGTCAAAAGCTTTAAATGGTTGGACAAAAAAAATTCATTTCTTGTGCAGTTGAGCCGCCCAATTCAATATAACTCCAAAAGACCAAAAGCTTCATAAACAGCTTTATTATAATGCATCCCATCAACAGTACAACGAGGCCCACAAATAATTTTAAGATATTAAAAAATCAAAATTTATAATACGGATTAGGTCCAGATATTAAAAAAATAGGGTTTAGGTGAAAAATAGAATAGAAATTAATTTCGTAAGTGCAGAAGATATTTATATTTCAATCAAATAAAAGGTTTCCGGTTTTTCTCTTCCAGTTTCAATTCGAAGCCAACTTTTAAATCTAAAATCATCAAAAATCAACTAAAACACACAGTAAATTCACCAATTAAAATGACAATAAAACTAAAAACAGAAAAAAGTATCCAAAAATGACTCAAAACACAACAAAAGTGTACATAAACATAAATATTTCAGCAGTAATTAGTGGCTAAGAAAGCTTATCGGACGGTCGCTGGAGCTTCGTCAGTGACGCCTTGATGCTGCCGCCATGAAGGCCAGAACCTTAGGATCCCATTTTTGGTGACCACGCGCCCAACCGCCATGTTGTTTGGTCGGAATCTGCTCAAAATCTACTGGCTTCCTTATTTTCCGATCTATCTATGGCCGATGATTGGAGGCGAACGGTGGGTGTCGAGGTGAACACCTTACCTTAGGGGACTCACCGGTGTAAGCGAAGTCGCCGTCTACCGTCGTGATTTACCGGAGAGAAGAAGAGAAACTTTAGTTGTGACTAGGGGAGAGGCAAAATGGCGCCTCCGTCCCCTGCTTCTTTCTTTTTCATTTTTTTCCTTGTACATTTGTGAACTATTTTGGCTTAAACACCATCAAAGTGCTTATATATATATATATATATATATATATATATATATATATATATATATATATATATATATATATATATATATATATATATATATATATATATATATATATATATATATAATCTAATTATATTTATTTATTCTTCACAGACACACAAAATATTTTGTATTTACACTTTAATCTAATTATTATAATAATTATATTTTAAGTTTTATTTATAATTAGTTGAAATTACAAATACAATTATATAATTATAATAATTAATTTTTTATATTATTAAAGTTATATATTTCTATTTAAATTTAAATTTATAAACGATGTTCATCACATGCAATTATTATAGTTTTATGCAATTGATATAAAAAAATATTAATAAAATAATATAATTAGTTTTCTACGATGAAGCCTCAAATATTTTTATTTATAATTTATTTTATATATGTAATATGTCACATATTTTAATTATATTTATTTTTTAAATTGTAAACAAAAATATATAATTGCATAGATCTATTAAAAATAATTTTTACATGCAAGCGCATATATATATATATATATATATATATATATATATATATATATATATATATATATATATATATATATATATATATATATAGCTTTAATAATAATGATAATAAATATTTTTAAGAAATTCGTCTAAAGCTCAAATGATTGAGATGATCTTAAAATAATTAAATTCAAGTATAATAATGTTCAAAGTAAAACGTGACTTTATATATTTTACTAAGACAATTAAAATTAGTATTTTTAACTATGAAAAATTCATGAAAATGTAATAGAAAAGGAAAAATGTGCAGATTTGCACATAAAAGTAATGTATTTTTGTAAATAAAAATCGAGCAAATAATTGCCGAACAATAAGTCATTGCTCAACTGATCAGTTTAACCTTATTTTTTAATTGAGTTTTGATATTCTTAAATTTTACCCTTATCCATAATGAACAATAAGCTATATTATATTATAAGCCATTGCTCAAATTATGTAAAAATAGTCATTGCTCGTTCTGCTTTTAATCATATGTGTTAATCAGATGAGTTATTCATTATGCATTACTATTAATTTTAAATTTATCTAAACTTAATTATTGAAATAATTTCATGTAGGAATTCGTCAGTTTTTATCAATTTGAGGCTAAAAAGACATAGAATTTTATAAATATTTGAAAGAGAAAAAACTCAATCCATGTGTACATTTAGATGTGTTGTCTTGGTAGAGAGACCATAAATCTTATTTCCCATCTCTTTATATTACCGCAAGAGACATTTCGAATACTTTGATAACTTAGAATGCTTCAATGTCAACATTTGGCATGGGTGAAAGGATTCTTAACAAGAGAAGTACTTTTTTGGATATTACCATTCGTAATTACTTATTTGGATATGAAGGTTTACTTTATTTCGTTCATTTTCTACATGTCAAGTCATTTTAACTTTTTTTTAATTTTTATATGACAATGAGTATCAAAATAATTTGGGACTTGAAGTTTAATTTTAGCAAGTAGACCATACGAGTTCTTTATTATTTTCTAACATATATAGGAGAGGAGAATGATGAAGAATACTAGATTGAATGTATAGAGTTATTTTTAATAAAATGCTAAATTCCTTTTGTGATGATCCTTTTTTTAGAGTAGAAAGAAATTTCATTTAATTTCATAATTGAGGGAAATTACCGACGGAATTACATTTCGTCGGTAAATTACCTACGGAATTATATTACCGTTGGTAATTTATCGACGGAATCATATTTCAGTAGAAAAATACCGACAAAAAATTATTCCGTACGTAAATTACCGACGGAAAAATGATTCTGTAGGTAATTTACCGATGAAGAAAGATTCTGTCGGTACGGAATTATATTACCGTCGGTATTTAACGACGGAATCATATTTCAGTAAGAAAAATACCGACGGGAACTATTCCGTAGGTAAATTACCGACGGAAAAATGATTCCGAAGGTAATTTACCGACGGAATATAATATCGTCGGTAAATTTAAAAGTTTGGCGCCAATTTAACGACGGATGTTTTTTTCGTCGCTAAATTCCGTCAGTAAAATTTGGCAAAAAAATTTGCCTCCATTATTTACAACGGTTTTTTATTCCGTCACATACACATTTTTCCCTACCGAAAAATTTTTTCCAACAGAAATTAAGATTTTTCTTGTAGTGTTTTCATCATCTTTATTGTCATAGAGCATGACATCACAAACTTGACCATATCTCATACAATGCGCTGTGTCATAGTAATAAATTTAAAACATAAATATAATATATCCATAAACCATCTCAAGCCTGTTAGCATTTGGTTAGTTAAACCGACTCATTTCCCTTTTAATCATTCTTTTCCTCATTCAAATTTTCCGTTTTTATTTCCAATTATCATAGTCAATAACCCAAGATCACACAAACACACCTTTTAGATTCACTTATACAATAAGTGCCTAACTACCATTAACTTATGCAAACATATCCTTAACCTAAGTTGAACTTCATATGTATGTACTTGCTTCAATTATACCTATAAATCAATAAACATTCTATTTTTCAAGTAATACCCATTAAATTTAAAGAAGCAAGATCTTTTAATTTTTTTCCTATTAAATTTTTTTAAAAAAACTTAAATGGAATGTTCCTTTTATTTGAAAAGAAACCATAAGCAAAAATATTATTCCAAAAATTAGATCTTAATTTTACTATTGCAAAAAGTATTTGTGTGTGCTACACCAACCACTCTTGGATATGAAAATAAAATAAAATTTATTCAATTTTTATTTTTAGCTATAGTCCAAATTGAGGCGTGCTATTAAAGAATTAAAGAATACTCCTCCGTTACAAAACAAGAGAAACACTTTTATTTTTACATAGTTTATTGTCATTGGACATAATTTTGTACAAAACTTATCAATTACGCCCTCTATCATTGAAAAAAATTAGCAAAAACATCATTAGTATTAGGATTGGAAATATAAATTGCCATAAATTATTTTGATAAGTGAAACTTGAATTTAATTTTGAGTTTTTACTAGTGGTGACTAGTACAATGAAGAGATAAATATAGATATTAGATGTGCAACAATTAAATTGCAATTGACCAAAAGAAGCCAGGAAATTTACTGTGAAGTATGGCACGGAAGCTTTGTAGCCTATAAGAGTTGAGTAAAAGACGCATCCCAGTGCAGCCATAGTTTACTCACTATATTCTTTAATCACAAATTCACAAGTTATTTATCCAAATTCAAGGATTTTATAATAAGGTGCTTAGACAATAAAATTAAGCAAACATGACTTAATAAAGCACTTACTCAACTTAAGGCAATATTAATCCCACCAGTTAATTAGGCTAATCAACTCTACTATTTAATTTATAACCCTCTAACTCTATGCTTCTTATTTCAATTTAACAGTATATAAGTATACTTTGAAATTCCTAGTTTCTGTAATGCTACTATGCATATAAAGTCCAAGTAATTAAATTTAAAACTAAATTTAGTAGAGTACTCACCGATCTTGGAGCCAGCTCTCCTCTAATTAGACTCAATTTCGGAGGAATCATGGTCTAAATGCCGATCACTGGTCGCCAGAGGTTCACAGGAGAAGCGCCATCACTAGGTGGACGAAGCTCAGACCATCACAAGCCTATTGGTGGTGCTGGAACGCCCCCAAACAACCTGGTCTCACTGGAATCAAAGTCGACAGGCTTTATTCTCCCATTTTCGATCTAGTCATCACCGGCGAGTGAGGAAAAACAGTGCACCAAGAAAGATTTGCCTCGCCCTTAGAATCTCCCCGGTGCCACTCATCCCGCCATCGAAACCCGGAGAAAACGCAAAAAGGGCGATTCGTCGGGAGGGAGAAGAAACTCTCAAAATTGGGTGTTTAACCAAGGCTTTTTTTTTTTCCGAAGAAGACTAATGGCAGAGAGGAGACCAACTGAGGCTAGTTGTCGCAGCACGGCACTGGCGTCGGAGTTTGGTGGTCGCCGGCGCTGGTCTGCCTCCCCCTATTTCCTCTTCTCTTTTTTTTTTTTTCCGTTCTCTCCCTTCCTTTCATCAGCTCTCTTTTCTTCTTTTCTTTTTTTTTTTTTCTCCTTTTGTCTAGCAATTAGCAAATTCTAGATTCCAAAATAAACATTTATTTTATTATTATTAGTTTTATTATTTTTACAACTATAGAAGTTTTCTAGAGAAGTTTAGATCTCTCAATTTAACTTTGTTAATTATTTTACAAATATACATTTATATTTATTTAATTACTTATTTATTGCCATATTTTGTTTAAATAAAAATATTAATTCAAAGCCTAAAATTGATTCTTTAATCCCATTACTAATATAAATTTTCATTTTTCAGTTCAATTATCAACCTAAAAATTTCGGGACGTTACAACGTCTGTCACAAAGAAAAGTCCAAAAGCAAGATTTTTCAAACTCTTTTTCATGCCCTAAAAATGCAAGTTAAAACTCACAAGAATATTTTCAGAAAACTGTGAAAATCGTGAACGAAATTTGGAGTTTGTGCTTTCTGCTCAAAATATGAAAATTTTCTCATCATTGTGTAACTCCGATTTGGGCTGTCTTAGGATCTGGTGTCTACAATTAACTTGATTTTATGGTAAAAGCTTACCAAATCAACTAAAATTTATAATGTAACGTATATAAAAATTTGAATTTAGTGCACATAAAAAATTTCTATTTAACAATACTCTCAACGTGTTTTCAAGATGAGATTATAAGTATAAATGTTATGTTATATTATTAATAAAGAGTGATTTAATTTGGGCTCTGCAGTACCTGAGGGGAAGTTGCCAATTTAAAAAAAGTAGTGCTATGGTTTCAATCCATTTTTAATCAATGTATTAGGAAATTAATGGCATATTTTTTTGGAGATGGAATGAAATGGTTAATGTATTTTTATATTAGAAGTCAGAGATATACTACTGAAATAAAATACGAAAATACAGATCCTAATTTCTAAAAGTCTAAAATAAAAATAATTGAAGTTTTAGAAAATAAAAAGTCATTTAGCAAAGTCAAAGTTAAGTTAGTGCAAGGAAAAATGATTAAAAAATAATTGTTAATCTTTCTATTTTTATGCATTATACTTGATATGTATTTAACAATAATAGATATGCAATTACATGCTTGTTCAATCAAATGTACCCTAAAATACGAAAAAAAAAATGACAAATTATTGTCCCAATGATTAAAATATTTAAATAAAAATTATTATCACAAACTATTGAATTTTAATAATTTATAATTAATATATTTATTGATAACCACAGCAAACGCAGCTAAACAACTAGTTGTATTAGTAAATGAAATCCATTAATACAAGAAAAATTATTAATTAAAGGAGAAAATTTAATGATCAAATAAACAAGTCGAACTATTTTTTCAACTAGGATGTGCTATTCCTTGTAATTTTTTTGTCCCTTCCTTTAACGATGTTGGTGCTGACTCACTTATTAGGCTTGGATTTGTCTCGAATATGTTTTCTACAAATTCTATTTATTCTATTTTGCAGCATAATGTTATAGGAAATGAGCAAAATGATTGGAGTTCTTGTTGGACTTGGAGAGGTCCTCAAAAGATCAAAACTTTCCTTTGGATTTTATTACATGGTCGCTCGTAAGCAATGTTTAGAGATGCAGATGCCTGTTTATTGCCATTGATACTTATGAGCAATGCTTGCTTTTAGCTAGAAACAGTGTGCACATTATGCGGGACTGCCCAAAAGCCAAGGTCATTTGGAATCAGTTATTGCTTCCTTCGGTGGCCCAACATTTTTTCTCACTGCCTTTAGAGAAATAAATTAAAGTGAATTTAGCTGATAATGTTTCTACTTGTATTGATGTTCTTTGGCCCTTGAGGTTTGGCTATGTGTATTGATTATTTGAGTTTAGAAGAGTGATTTTCTTTTTAATAATCATACACTTCTTTTAAATGCCAAAGTGAAGGCTGTTTTAGTTATATTCAGGCTTATCATGCAGCCTACGAGTCAACTAGCTCTATCAAAAGGGGAACTCATCATTTAGTTCACTCTTAGGTTAACTGGAAGTCTGGTAATGTAAAAAATGTTGTCCTAAATTCTGATGGTGCATTTAGAAGAGGTGTGCAAGAAGTTACGTGGACGGTAATCTGCGAGATTGCAATGGAAAGTAGTTTGGGGATTTTTAGGTAAGTTTGGAAAGTGTAATGTATTTCATGCTGAACTTTGGGATGTCTATTTTGGACTTAAAGAACTGTGGTAAAGGAATTGGCAAGATATCTTTTTCCAGATTGACAATCGTAGCGTAGTTAATGTATTTCTAGGCTTCTCTTATCCTCAACCTTCTTGTAGTGCACTTGTAATGTGCATTAAAGAGTTATTGAATCAGGATTGAAGGGGACAGAGAACCCATGGGCATTGGGAATTAACACAACAACATATATCCGTGATGCAGTGGGCACTTCCTTTCAAGTGCTTTAGATCTGTAATTGTTATTTATTTTTCTTCCCACAAAGAAAGAAAGAAAGAAAGTCGAACTTATAATCTACTTGATGGAGAGGAATAGTTATTTTGCAAACTGCTTAAGAATTCTTTAAGGAGTGCCGTTATTGAATATCTGTAGACACTACGAGCAAGGAGTTAATTTCATTTATAGTTATTGAACTTATATTTATATTACGCAAAAATAACAAAAAAATCACTAAACGTAACATCTTTATACACAAAAATAATTTTGATCGGTTTTTAGTAAATACCCATGCCGAAAATTCAAGTGGCACGCTAAACGCTAAATCAGCATTGTATGCGCATGTGTCACAACTATACTAGATTATAGGTTAATGCCACGTGGACATGTCCACATGGCGTGTCGATGTGGCGATATTTTGTCTCTATGGGTCCATATAGCAACTAACATGTCAACAGAGTCATGTTATCTGCTAAAGTGGCACAAGGTGCAAGTCCACATGCGCATATAGCACTAACTTGGCATACCACCTGTATTTTCCGATAAGTTTTCATTAAAAAAATATCAAAGTTAATTTTGTGTATAAAAGTATTAAATTCAATGATTTTTGTGAATTTTTTTTTTGTTATTTTTACATAATTTAGATATAAATTCAATGATTATAAATAAAATTAATCCCAAACAAAAAAAATATAATTCCAGAAAGAGAAAATAGGAGCTCGGTTTTGGGCCACCCAAACCCAGCTATTTTTGTTGGATTTAGTCATGGTATGTAGCATTAGCATAGGATCCCAGCTCGTTAATTTGCTTTGTGGGTCAAAGTCTCAAAGATGACCCAATCTAATATTTTTCTTCGTTCCAAGTTATTAATTCTGGGGTACTTATATTGGACTAAGGTTTGATTTTGGATGTATAGTCAACAACTCACAGCTAACATGTTATTGGAAACTTTGATCTCTAATAAATTCGATCATATAATTTTTAATATTTAACTTGACGAACTAACATGTAGTACTTTGAATTTCAGTCCATAATTTACTTTATATAATCAAATTATTTGGTTTAGTGTAAACTGAATCGGGATCAAGATCAAAATTGGATTGTAATCAACAATTTTCGAATTCTAAATCAAGATCTAAATCTTTCTCATGATAAATGTATACATGCATTATTATTATTATACAGATACAAGAAGCTCATTGTATTATTGGTGAGAAATTTTATACATATTTAATCCAGTATGCATGAATCATGACATCGCTTATGGTATTTATTTATTTTGTTAACGCTAGCCCTAAAAAATATTTTCTTTATCCAGTGCATGATGCACAAAACTAATGGCAAAATGACATATTTAAAAAAGCAATTATGAAATTAATTTTTTTATATACCGATATAAAAAAGAAAGTCCTTAGTCTTAAGTCTTCTTTTTTAGTATAACAAGAGAGAGAACAAAAAGACGACACAGGGCAGAGACGAGAGGAAGTAACGCCAATACAGTCTTTATTTAACAAGCAAGGAAATAAGGTCTTGAGGAAGACGATGCAGAACATTAATCCAGTTTGGGGAATTCAGAACACTGGCCAATCAGCGCAAATATTAGCTTCTCTGTAGATATGTTTAATTTACACATGGAGTCTCTTTTCAACAAGTTGAAGAGCATCCTGGTTAGAGAAAGAGACAGACCCTCAACTATGGCCTCTGAGCATTTAAACAATATCAAGATTGTCAAATTCCAATAAAATCCGTCTAAAGCCAATATCCCAAACGAATTGAAAACTATCAAAACCACCCCAAATCCATAAAATCATTTATTATTATTATTATTATTATTATTATTATTATTATTATTATTATTATTATTATTATTATTATTATTATTATTATTATTATTATTATTATTATTATTACTCATGATACTACTACTCATGATTAAAGTGATACCTTATACCATCATTATGTATTCTTATTGGTTAAGTTTAAAACTGGCATGACGAATTAATAAATCTATATAAACTTTCTCATTATTAACAATAATTAATTTAGATCTTCCAAGATTCGAAAAAGGAAAAGAAAAAATTACAGAAATTAAAAATGTTGAAAATAAAAAGTAAAAAACTGAAAAAAGAAAGACAAAATTCCACATCATCTCGGATGTTTAATTGCTTTTGTTAACATTAATATGCCGTAGTAGGTTTTGTGAAACACATACAATAACCTGTATTATTATTATGATGATTATTATTTTAGGACTAATTTTTTCCAGCTGTACAAATTATATGCAAATTCAAAATTAATACATGTGAGCAGAACGTGGATGCTGCTAAATCATATTCTAATTTAATAGTACCCCCGCGTTAACCAGTGAGACAAAATTTTGATTATTCCGTATATATATATATATATATATATATATATATATATATATATATATATATATATATATATATATATATATATTCATTATTTCTTATTATTCAGCAATAGTTAATTAATTCTTTAGTTATCTTTATCTCATCTATTAATTATCTATGTCCTTCAATAAAGATAATAATTTTAATTTATAATAAAAAATAATTATCATAAATTTCTAGTATAAAAAGAGCTAAACATTAAAATAAGCTACTAAATTACATATTCTAATTTTACAAAGTTTTTAGAATACAAATTTTTAAGTTCTTGAAAAAAAAAGATCAAAATAAGCATTTACCAAAAGCAAAGTTAATTAAGTTAGTGCAAGGAAAATGATTAGAACATATTTATTAATTTTGTTTATTTTTTGTGAATTATACTTAATACGAATCATGTAATTGTATGTATATTCAAACATGAATAACTACTCATTATTAATTATATAAACCAACTAAATTTGCATTAAAATAATATAAATTAACCGAATTTTGATTAAATATTTGAATGAATAATAACTATCATAAATTTAAATTATTAAATTTTATAAATTTGTTATTAATATAATTATTCGCGCGGCTGCGAAACTACTAGTTAGTTCCTGTCAAAACGCAAGTAAATGCGCGTTTAGAACGCGTGCGTGTGGAAAAAAGAGAAAGTAAATTAATCTATAGACAAAAATGGTCAAGTGCCCCACCGACCCGGACGTTGACGGGTCCTTCAATTCTCAAATCTCAACTGTCAAAGTTTTGATCAATTCCAACACATTAAAAAAAAAAAAAAAGGAAATCAACGGTCAAATATTCAAAACCTCAATCAAGAAAAGACCCTTCCCTGCCATAACTATACCAATTCTGATTATTTTATTTCTTAGCTTACCTTATTTTGAATGTTGAACAAGCGTGTGCATGTGACACAATTTCAATGCCTATCATATCATTTTCATATGTATATAAATATAACCCTCTACTCCTCTCTCCCTATTCATTATTCCTCCGACTTACCAAAATCAAAATCAAATCAAGTTTCATACAGTTTCTTTCCAAATCGTTACTTTTCTTATTATGATTTCTAGCTGGAAAAGAAGAATGGCTGCCCGGCGGGCTGGAAAACGTCCACCGGAGAGCCAAACCGGCGAGATGGAGCTGGCAATTCCCAAGGATTTCCGCTGTCCTATATCTTTAGAGTTGATGAAAGATCCGGTGACTTTGTCAACTGGGATTACTTATGATCGTGAGAATATTGAGAAATGGATAGAGGGTGGAAATGTGACTTGTCCTATCACTAACCAAAAGTTGGATAGCCTTGAACCTATACCCAATCAAGCTATACGCAAAATGATTCAGAATTGGTGTGTGGAAAATAGGTCTTTCGGGATTGAGAGGATTCCTACGCCCAGAATTCCGGTGAATTCTGCTCAAGTTTTGGATATTCAATCCAAGATTGGGAGTGCTGTTAAAGGGAATGATGATGTTGAGTGCACAAATTTGGTGGCAAAGATCAAGGCTTTAATAAAGGAAAGTGAAAGGAACAAGAGATGCATTGTGAATAATGGGACAGCAAGTGTATTAGCAGCTGCTTTTCTTGATTTTTCAAGATCAAATTTCCACGAAAAATCTCCAGTTTTGGAGGAAATTTTGTCTAGTTTGACATTAATGCTTCCTCTGGATGGAGAGGCCAAGAGCTATTTGGGTTCATCTTCTTCAATGGATTGCTTAGTCTGGTTCTTGAAAGGTGGAGATTTATCAGGAAGAAGAAATGCTGCTTTGGTGCTTAAAGAAGTGATTTCTTCAGATCAAAATAAGGTGGAGACTTTATTGGGAATTGAAGGAGCCATTGAAGCATTAGTGAAGCTAATCAAAGAACCCATTTGCCCAACTGCAACAAAAGCTTCATTACTAACCATTTATTACATGATCATCGCATCAAACGTTAAGTCAGTTTCAAAATTAGCAGACATGGGGATAATCTCATTGGTACTAGAAATTCTTGTAGATTCAGAAAGAAGCATATGCGAAAAGGCGTTGGGGGTTCTTGACGGAATGTGTAGCAGTGAAGAAGGAAGAATCAAAGTGTATGATCATTGTTTAAGCGTTCCAGTAATAGTGAAGAAAATTCACAGGGTATCAGAATTGGCAACAGAATTTTCTGTGTCAATTTTATGGAAGATTTGCAAGAATGAGAAGAGAGAAGGAGGAGGTGTTCTTGTTGAGGGACTTCAATTTGGAGCTTTTCAAAAACTGTTGCTGCTATTGCAGGTGGGTTGTGGAGAAAGAACAAAGGAGAAAGCTACTGAATTGCTGAAGTTGTTGAATCCTCATAGGGAGAGATTGGAGTGTATTGATTCTTCAGATTTCAAGGATCTCAAAAGGCCATTTTGATTGTTCAAAGGGGCTTTAATTTTCCATTACTTTCTTCTTCTGAAAATTTTCACAGAGAACGGTCAATAATTGAATATATTTTTCTGTTCTATATATGTACAAAAGATTAGTTGATTGATATTACCATTCAGATCTTCTGTTTATTTCTTGCATTAAAGTCTCGATCTTGGGTTTGAATAAGTCAGACATGTTTGTGAGGAGTTTCTTGTTATGACGCTCAAATAAAAAGTAATTGTAATTTAATCTTAATTATACGTTTACGAGCTATTTGTGAATAGCCATATAATTCTTTCCTCTTTTTATAATTAAAAACTATGATATTAGAACATATTTATTCATTATCTGACACATGATTTTAATGTTGGATAGCTTTTTGTTAACATAACCCATGTAGGTAGGTTATAAGTGGCATTCAGGCATCAATAATTGAGCATGTTATGATCCCGAAAGTTGCCACTTCGAGACACGGGAATTGGAACACGTTTCTTTCACATTAGAATTTACAAATCACCCAATCAAAGAGGGCTTTGCACCCTATTCTGATCTTCTGCGGATTTTTTTTTTTTTTTTCATTTTTTCATTTTTTCTTGGTGCAAGAGGTGTTATTGAGCTCGAAATTGAGATACCACAATTCGGATTGTGATATGGTACGCAGAGGCTTACACATATATGAAGTTTGACTAATATTATTAAGTTAAATTTTATTTTTATAAGACATAAACTAGTTTATAGAATTCACATTTGATCATGGAAGAATGTTATGTGAATTCATAGCGGTGCATGTGATTGAATATTTAACGCTATTTTTTATGAATTCTTATAGCTTATTGATACAAATCTGGAGAAAATATACATTTCTATTACACTTTTTCTTCCCCTCGGTTGCTAACTTAGTTGGAATTCAGGTATTTTATCTTTGCTTTACAGATCTAGTTAAAGGATTTTTGCTTGTTCACCAAATTATCGCATATTAAATTTGAAAGAAAGTTTTCTTATAGTCAGTTTAATGATTAAGTTTTTTTTTAAAAAAAATTAATAATTAATTTATGATAATTAAAGGGTAATCACAAATCAAACATTATTAATGTTGGTGGTAATCGATTATTATACAAGGAACAATAAGATCAAATTCTTTCCTTTGAAGATTTGTAAACATATAGTAGAGCAAAATTATAATTCTAGGCTTATTATTGTACACAATGATCTAATTTTTCCCCCTCATCTATTACATGTAATTAATCTCACGCACATAAAATTAAAGATGATTATTTATACATAGCATAAAGTTAAGATTTTTAATTTTATAAATAACTATCTACTTTTCCTATTTTATTTTATAAAGTGGAAGAAACTCATTGCTTTAGCATTTTACTAACTTGTCCTTCCAAAATAAAGGGTGATAAGTTGGTCGGAAAAAAAAAGTTTTGAATATTACTTTTACTTTGAAAATTGAACTTGTAGTAACTAGTAAGGAAATAATTGAAATAAAATATCAAAATATAATACTTTTTTTATCTGTCACTTTTGAGTAAAATTTAAATTTTATTTATTTATTATTTTTAAATTTTTAATGTAATTTAATTTATTTTTCTCTCACAATAAAGTCGGAACCAATCAGATTTGATAATTTAATCTTAATCACATAATTTAATACTAAATTTAAATCTATTTATTATTTCTTAATTCTAGTAAAAACAATAAAAGTGACTGATAAAAAAATAGAGGAAATAAAATTTTTTAGAAAGATGAATACTATCACAAATTATGATAATTGGTAAAACACAAAATTTTAACGTAGAATGAGAAATCGCCGGTTATGATGAGTGAGGAATTAAAGGAGGCTTTAATGACCTGCAAAAAAGGAAACTAGCCCGGTCTTTCCGGGCTTTTGAGCTCCGATGCCTAAGTTAGCTATCGAAATGTAGAGAGAAAGCTTAATAGAGAGAGAGAGAAGAGTTAGAGGGAGAGGGAGCTCCCCTTATTATGTGTTTACCTCTCATATTTATACCCTTGAGTGTTGGACTTTATGGGCTTTTGATCTTAAGCCTCTTTGTGGGCCTTTAATGGGCCATTCTTATAATTAATTTTATTTTGGGTGTTATCACTAATCTCCCTCCACACAATTCGATCTTTGAGATCGAAGGCTCGATAATTTTAGGAGTTACCCGCTTATGGGGAGTTACCCGTTTGGAGAATACCTTGTCTTTGGGAGTTACCCACTTATGGGGAGTTATCCATTTGGAAAATACCTTGATCGGGAGTTACCCGCTTATGGGGAGTCACCCGTTTGGAGAATTCCTCCATCGGAATGTCAGTATCGACCGATCGGAATTAAGATATCGACTTTGGAAGTTATCCTTTTTAAAATTTTATCCTGCAAATAATTTTTTTGCAATTTTATTATGCAAATAATTTTATAAATATTTACTAACCTGAAGGTTGCTTATGTGATTCGCCCTTGGCGATGGACGATCTTTCGATCCGATCCGCTCTTGGAGGAGAGATAACCAGTTCGATCCGCCCTTGGCAATGGACGGTCTTCCAATCCGCTCTTGAGGAGAGATAACCAGTCTGATCCGCCCTTGGTGATTAACGGTCTTTTGATCCGATCTGCTCTTGGCGGAGAGATAACCAGTCGATCCGTCCTTGGCGATGGACGGTCTTCTGATTCGATCCGCTCTTGACGGAGAGATAACCAGTCCAGTCCGCCCTTGGCGATGGACGGTCTTTCGATCCGATCCGCTCTTGGCGGAGAGATAACTAGTCTGATCTGCCCTTGACGATTGACGGTCTTTCGATCCGATCCGCTCTTGGCGGAGAGATAACCTGTCCGATCCGCCCTTGGCGATGGACGGTCTTTCAATCCGCTCTTAGCAAAGAGATAACCAGTCCGATCCGACCTCGGCGATGGACGGTCTTTTGATTCAATTTGCTCTTAGCGGAGAGATAACCAATCCGATCCGTCCTTGGCGATGGATGGTCTTCTGATCCGATCCGCTCTTGTCGGAGAGATAACTAGTCCGATCCGTCCTTGGCGATGGACGGTCTTCCGATCCGATCCATTCTTGACGGAGAGATAACCTGTCCGATCCGTTTTTGGCGGTGAAAATAATAACATCCGATCGGAATAAAAAATCATCGGATCGAATTTAACACATTGTAGAAATAATATATTATGAAAAAGAAATTTTCTACAATTTCTCATTGAAACATTAAGAAACTAAAAGTAAATACTGGAGCACATGTACTAGTAAATTAGTCAAAAAACATAAAAGGAGGCGTTGAAACTAACTTTTATTTTAGAATTGTTTAAACTTGATTTTGAATTCCAAGTCATTTGACTATGAGAACAAGAAATTTCCTTGCTCATTTATTGGTACTCCTTTGCTTTTTAAATGAGTTAGCAGGGCTAACTCTCCTTTGTAGGCTTGGTAGTACGTGGTAGCACCTTAGTTTTCCCTCCCTTTCTTGGGAATAGGCTCTATAGGCCTTGTCATCCATCGATTTCGATCATCTTAGATCTTTGCTCTCTTTTTTCCCTCAATCTCCTTTTTTTTGTTTTTTTGAAGAATCAAACCCAAAATTTTTCAGATCCAGGCCTTCCACGCGAAATATAGCTAAAGAATTTTAGATCTAAGATTTCCTTTTAAAATCAAGCTCAAGATTTTTAGATCTAGGCTTTTTCTGTAAAATAAAGCTCAAGATCTTTTAGATCTAGCCTTTCTCTGTAAAATAAAGCTCAAATTTCTTTATGAATTTTTTTTTACAGAGGGGCAATAGTAGATCTGAAGTTTGGCGTTGAAACTCCTTTAAGAAGCAGCCATGGGACGAATATCATTCTTCTTTGATTTCAGGCTGAGTAGCTCAGATCCGGCGTCAACTCTCAACGAAAGCAACAAATGATAAAATACAAAATTTTACCGTAGAAGGAGAGATCGCCGGCCATGATGAGTGAGGCATTAAAGGAGGCTTTAATAACCTGTAAAAAAGGAAACTAGCCCGATCTTGCTGGGCTTTTGAGCTTCGATACCTAAATTAGCTATCGGAATGTGGAAAGAAAGCTTAATGAAGAGAGAGAGAAGAGTTAGAGGGAGATGGAGCCTCCCTTATTATGTGTTTACCTCTTATATTTATATCCTTGAGTATTGGACTTTATGAACTTCTGATCTTAAACTTCTTCGTGGGCCTTTAATGGACTGATCTTATAGTTAATTTTATTTTGAGTGTTATCAATAATTATGTGCAGCCTCTTATGACAAAGGTTGTAATTGTATTACTAGATCTATTGGAAATTAAGTACTTGTTATTCTGAAAGCTAATAAAGGCTATAACATTAAGTCTTTTTTGGTTAGATTTTAAGCTTTGTTTTTTATTTAATTTGAAAGCCGAGAGATTAATTATTATTGGAAGGACCAATGGAAATGCATAATAATAACAATAATAATAATAATAATTTGGCTAATTATTGGAATAGCATTTTTCTTTTCTCATCAGAAGTTGAAATTAAATCTCTATAATACTACTGACAATTCGACTAACAAGCTGCCAGCCATACATAATTAGTCGTAAAAGGGTTGCTAAAAAATAACACATACACATACACATGTGAGCGGCCTTTTGACCCCAAAAAAAACTCTCAGCATCTTAACAATATACATCCAACAAAATATAATAAGATTGGTTAGGTATGTGTGTGTATAGTATACCAAATTCTATCAGAAATTGTAACGTGTAGCAAAGATTAAAGGTCAAAAACTATCAGCCAATTAGAATAATGATCAGAGATCAAATGTATTATTAAAGTACGTACATGTATAAAGTAACGATGGCAAATACTGAAATTTGAAGAAATCAAAATACTTAATTATATAACCATGGAAAGGGTTTAGCTTAATAATTTTGGTGTTGTCCAGCTTAAATTTGAGACCCAGTTGGAGAGCTCTTGTACTTAAAAAAATATTATCAATATGATTACAAAATATACAATGCACACGCAATGCTTTAAGCCCTCTTCTAATTTATTACTAATTTAGATTTAATTTATCTAAGTGAGTTTTCTATCTCATATGAGCTAAATTATAATTTCATTATCTTAAAATCAAATGATAATTAGGGCTGTATAATTCTCCTTCTTTATGTGAATGTTAATTTAATTTGAATTCTTATGAGAAAATTGACTCATGTGAATCGTGATATACTGATATTACCTGACCAATAAACAAAGAACAAACTTATATAGTCATCATGTTTATGTATATAGAAAGATTAATTATTTTCTTTTCACAATTTTGTCTATTTTCAGTTGAGTAATTGAGGTCCAAGGGACTATTGAGAAGAGTTCTTTTTACTTACACTTTGAAGGTAGGATGAAAATCAAACCTTAATTAATCAATTAAAAAAAAAGAAATTACACCATTTTACCCTCTTTTTCAAAAATACCATATAATTTATTTTTACTTTACATTTATACATTTTTTTTATTTCAAAACTACTTTTTTTTATATATATAAAAAATGCTCTTCACTTCGTTGTATATCTAGCAGTTTTCTTCTTTCCCTGCCTCTTCGAGTCTCTCCATTACCCTTTCACAATTGCCTTTCACAATTGCCTTACCCATCGCCACCTTCGTTCACCCATAGCCACCGTCGTTCACTTGTTAGGCCGATTAACCACCGTCGTTTATCTGAGTGTTAAAGAAATAATATATGATGATTTAATTAAATTATAGGAGTTAGATCATAAAATTGTCAAATAATATATATTACGCGAGTTGTAGTTCTGATGAATGAATTAAGATTTCATGAAATTAATCTTATAAATACCTAATTTAGATGTTAAATGAGTGATATAAAATAATTTAATATATCACAAGGGTTAAATTGCAAATAATCAATTTATACAAATTATGTTAATTGTTAGACCTTTAGAACACATTTTATTTGCTTAATTGGATTGATAAATATTTTATTATTAGTGCATAATTGAAGGAACACATTGATGAAAACTGAAATTTAATTTGAAAAAGTCGTGGCATCATCTTAAACATGATACAATTGATCTTTCATATGTTATGTTTAATTGGTTTTAATTAATAAGTTTTATCATGATTCTAAGGAAGAAGTTTGTAAATATTACTTCAGAATACCTTGGCTGGAACGTGTGGCTATATAAGGAGTTTATTCTAAACTCTTGGAGAAGAATATAAATTAAATAATTTACCGCATAATAGTGACCCTAAGAGAAGGCTTTGGAAGGCAACTAATTTAAACGGAGAAATGAAATATGAATTTAATCATAATTGCTCTTATTAAAACTAAATAGAAATTGGAGGTATGTGATAGGGTTGGCATGCCAATTAAGAAAAATTTAGCAGTACTGTACTATTACAGATGAAACCATGCTGAATGGCATCGAGAGTTCTATTCCGGTATAGGAGATTTAATTTGAATCGTGGATTGAATGGCTTCAAGAACTCTGTCCACCTATATATATATATATATATATATATATATATATATATATAGTGACAATAATAACCATAATAATAATTTTGCTAAGAGAAATTATAATGAAATCCAAGAACTTGATCTCGAAATAGATCCCGCCTATACGGCTAAGGCCAATTTCGCTGAGTTTTACTTAGGGCAAATAAAGAAAAAAAGTAACCAATTTCAAATAAACAAATATGGATTTTAATTGGAAGCTAATAGTTAGATAGTCATATGTTAAATTACAAAACTGAATAGGCCTTTAATTAACGAAGTATAAGAATTTCACACGCTTGAATTATAAATATTGGATTTAACGTTATTTTAGTTACTTATGTTCAGCAATAAATGAAAAAAATTTGAGTTTATTAATGTGGAAAACTTTAAACATGTTTTGGTTAAATAATTATGTCGTATGGAAAAATAGAATTGCGTGAATACCACTAAACAAAATTAGTAGCATGTGGTTTTTTTCTACGCATAGGCTGAGAAAGATTTTGAAGTTAGGTGGAAGTGGATTTACAGCAAAATCTAGGTCACATCAGTAGGAGTGGAGAGATTTTGAGATGGATGCACAACTTGGTTCCTTTGTTATCTTTTAAATATTTTGGCATGTACACCTTATAAGGGAGATGTAAATTTTATGTATTTTTTTTATGAGTATTGATATTGTAAATTAAGATATTTTGGAACTAGTTATGTAAATTATATTGGAGGATAAGTAGAATCTTAGTTGTGCTATATTTTAACTTGATTGAGATTGAATTGTGAAATTTTAAAGGAAGGCCAAAATATTGTGTTGGAGTTTGAATTGGAGATGGATGGTAGGATAGATTAAAATAGAAGTGTATTGAGGACTTTCTTGCAAAGGGTTTAGGGAATTTTTAGAGAAAACTCTGCCAAAATTTCTATAAAATAAACAGTATTTATAAGGGCAGTAAGTTTTTTAACTAAGAAATTTAATAATTGGTCATAATAAGGAAATTGAAATGACGTGTGACATATGATATCTGGTTTCTTAACCAGATCGGGTATACAGTGTTGCATTATTATTTATTACTTAGTATTTAGATAATTTGCATTAATTTGTACTCAACAAATAGGTAATACTCTGCTCGTCTCTTAGCATATAAAAGTTAATATAATGTATTGATTTTTGGGCAAAACTAAATACAGTGTATTAGAGTTTGCCAAAACTGAATACATTGTATTAATTTTGAGTAAAATTAAGTACAGTGTATTAGTCTTGAGCAAAACTGAATACACTATATTAATTTTAAGCAAAACATAATACAATATGTTAGATTTTGGGAAAATTGAATATAATGAATTAACTTTGACCAAAACACTATATATAACGTTAAGCAAAACTAAATACAATGTATTCAGTTTGATAAAACTGAATATTACTTAATTTAATATTTGAATGTTGAGAAAATTCCAATTAATTACTTGCTGGATACCATTGCATTTACATATATCTATATGTGTAGGTTTTTCTTTTATTTTTTTAATGTTTATCATGAATTAATAACTATTTACTAAATTATTAATTTCTTATCTAGATAGGAGTTGATATTATAAATTGCTTTTTCATGTAGATTACAAAGAGATCATATATATAAAACTAAAATTAAAATAAAACCCACTTGTTGGAGGAGATTGGAGAGGAGGTGAAAAAGTTGGGCATCTAGTTTGCCTTCTTCAGCCATTTTGGATGGATTGATTGCTTTGAATACTAACTATTCTTCTACATTTGAATTAACAAGTAACTCTATAATTTTTATCTGTTAGTTTGTGCTTTTATTTTGAAATCGTTTAGATGTGTATTTCTCTAATCTTTTGGAGTCGTCGATGAATTCACAGATTCCAACTATTAATGATTTTGATTGAAGTTGAGAGAAAATGATTTTAAAGAGCAATAGAATTCTAAAATTCAGCGTGACACATATTTGAAATAAGAATTTAAAAAATAACAGTTGTAAAAGAGAAAATTAAAAAAAATTATATTTCAGTAAGTTGAAAAATGTGCGAGTACGTTAATGAAACGTGCTTTTTTATGGTATTTATATAAAAATCCTTTAAAAATTTACCAAAATTTTAACTGTTTGAATTAGATGTGATGTATTGGAAAACTAATTCACTTGATTAATTAATTATACAATAAAATATTTTTAAGGGAAAGTTATTGAATGAGATCTTTTTTATTTTCAAAATTTTTAAATTACGTGGAAAAAAAAATCTCAACTGGAGGAGACGCGCCAATCTTTGAACTTTGATTAAATTTATTGAATATAATAATACTAGTTTTGTATGCGTTGTACGTATATATATAAATATTTACTTGCAAAATATATTTGGAAATAAATAAACACTAAAAAAATGCTTTACGTATGAATTTTTTTGAGTTTTCAAATTTCGTATAAATATATGACTAAATTAAAATATATATTTTCAAAATACATGTTATTCATATATCTTAAAATAATCCGACCCGTTGTTATCTCTATTTGTGTTTTTACCACATCAAAGCTACTATTATGCGCATTGATAATTTTTTTTAAATCTATACTAGATAAAAAAAATATACAAAATAGCTGAAATATTTTTGAAACCAATTTACCCTTTATTATTTTAATATTAGCATTAGACTAAATTGAAATAAATTGTTGTTGTTTGCTATTTGTGTTCCTCACGAAAAAAATAAGCTAGAATTTTACTATCTTAGTGTTAATTCAGTCTAATGTTAGTTTAATCTAATATTAAAATAGTAAAGGTTTAAATTATTTTAAGAAAATTGGGCTGAGCATGAAATTAATTGGATGGGCCTCTAAGAAATTGGACCGCCTGAAGCCTCAATCTGATTTTATTAGGATAAAATTAGTTTCACTATTTATGTATTCCTGATTTTGCCTCATTATGCAACGACATTGATTGTAAATTGTGTACATCAAGCAAAATGTTATAAAAACGTAAATACGATGTGCAATAATAAGGTGAAGCAAGTTTAATATTAGCTGTAAGATTTTGAAATTAATTAACAACATTAGATTTTTTATTTTTTTATAATATATATTTAGAGTGGAAAAAAATAAAATTTGAATATGATCAATTAAAAAAATAGTCAAATTTTTAACTGTTTGAACAAAAGAGATTTTTTTATTGTTAAATTCTCATCCATAAGAATGCCAACCTATGAAAATAACTTTGCATAATTGAAGGAAAAAAAAGGTTCCATCACTTATTATAACTTTCACCATAAACTAAGGTCTAATGATTTGATGAATACGTAAGAGTACAATGGTTTATCTGTCTAATAAATTAACTATTTTCTTCCCAATATGAAAGCCATATAAGTTGGATTTCTTTTTTTTTTTACGAATTAATCAATTCTGTTCTGTATTAAAAAAATAGTCATCTTATATTTGTAATGAATTCGAATTTCTAGTTAAAAAAAAAAAACAAAGAGAAAACCTCATAAATTAGCAAAGAAGAGCGGACCACAGAGAGCTGTATCAAATGGCAACATCAGATTCAGCTAACACATGGAAAAATCTGGAACATGGGGCCCACTATTGTCCTATGTCTTAAATTAAAACCCCAAAGAATGATAGGGACAGCGAAGCTTACCATCGCATGTGCCTCTCTTTATAGTTAATCAGAGTTTCTCTGTTCACTCTACAAATTTCCTCTTTTCCCAATTTCTATATGAACCTCTAGACTTTATGGCCATTCGATCACACTTTAAAAAAAGAAGATGATAAATTCTGCCAAAAAGATAGCAGTCGAGCTCATTAATGGAACTGTCCATCTAACACATGGCTGAACACGCATGTATAAGAGATGATAAACTCGAATTTATTATTTTTAACATATTTGGGATATTTATTTGCTGGCTTTATATATATATATATATATATACACACACACGGACACTTAAATTTGATTTAATAATTTATTTGAACACCTAAATTTTACAATGACCTAACATTTTCATTTGTATATTTTACAAATAACAAACACAAATTTATAGTAAATATGAAAAATTATAGTATGTGACACTCAAATATACTGATTGGCATCACAAGATAAAATCAACAAAACAAATTTATGATAATATATATAAAAAAAAATCAATCTATTCCGATTTTAATTTTCGTGAGTTCCATTGCGCATGAGATATATATATTTTCCTTATAGTGATTCAAATGTAACATCCGTATGATTAAATGTCATTTGTTTTAAGTTTTTAAAAATGGTGCTAATTTATATTTATTATTTACAAAATTGAGAAATATAAGTGTTTAAAATTAAATATTTAAATGAATTATAGAATAAAATTTGAGTATCTAAGCCATAGAGTAGAAGTGGTGATCTCTTTAAATTAATAATGTTTAGAATAAATAGCTGACATGCACAATGCAAATAGAATCTTTATCTACTATAGAAAGTCATAAATTAAATTGATGATGGAAATAGTGCGGATGATCCCCCACAAAACGTTTATTATAAAGTTTGTCCACTACCAATAACAACCTCGAAATGTTAATAAGGCTGAATATCTGCCTCAAATTGGCTATAAACAATGGTAATTTTTTTTTATGCGAAATGCACGGGGTATTCTGGATGGGCTCCAACTGTGGAAGGCACCTTTAAACCCGTACCACACCCAGACTAATCCTCGTTCGCACCGTGTCGGCCCAATTAAGGGGTAGGGTGCTGGCCAATGTGTTGCTCCGTACGTGAGGAGGATCGAACCCCTGACCTCACTTAAGGGATGAGAGTGCCTTACCACTCACACCAACCACAATTGGTTATAAACAATGGTAATTGACTCCACAGGTCAACATTACTTTTATTATAGAGAATAAAATAATAATCACCACTTTAGAATAAGACACGAAATGCATCCACCACGTAGTCCCTTTTTTTTATTATTTTTAATACGTAGTAGCTCTTGGTCACCTCCAAATGAAGAATATATGTGATATGCAACGAATTTTTTGCAGCTGGCAAGCATACGATGACCACTCCAAATCTTACACGTGGCATTAGGTAATTTCTTAACAGGCATTCGTGGGAACAAGTAGCAATGGGGGTGAGCTGTCCATACCATCTCAATCTAGTTCCATCGTAAAACAATGCAGTTCATATAAGATGTCATGCCCATGTAATGATTGTGGATGGCTTGCTCAATCCACATATTAGTGGGACCCTTTCTATTATGTTCTAAGGCTCACTTACTGATGACGCCTAGAACTGATAATCTGATTAAAAATTGCTATGTATGCAAAATAATCATTCTGAAAATATAACAAATTGCAATAGAATTAGTCGAGTCCATAAGAGTTCCAGACAAGAAAAAACCCTACAGCTAATAATGCAAATAATAATATGGTATGACTTCACATGCATAGCCTAAAAGGAATTGCACTTTCATCATTAGCAATCTGGATAGAAGTGGAAAGAGGCTAATTTCATAGATTCAAATCACATGCAATATCCTTGACAATGCAAAAAATCTGAAACATAATTAAAGTTAAAGAAAGCGCTTCACTGCTCACTCAATAGATGGGGTTGTTTGGCATCTGCTTCATGAAATAGAATCATTTTCAACCATTGGCTCCAACAAATGCTTTTAGCTGCGAATCTTATACAACAAAAAAGAACGCTGTAAATCAGATTCCAAGAGGACAAGATATTAAAAGATGACAAATAAAGATAATTTCATTCCCTGATTATCTACCTATTTGCAAGTCTAACCTCTTAAAAACACCAGAATTATATAATCTTTTCGGTCTACATAGGAAAAGGCAAACCTTAAGCGAGCACGCAACAGCAGAAAGAATTAACAGAACAGATCCATCAGATGCATAATTATCATCACTTTCCCAAGTTTTCATTATCGCCCATCTGCTGATGTAAATGAATCAGCAAAGCCAGATGGCCTGGTAGGAATACTGGTCTGGGTATTATCCCCGCTAGTAGCAAATGATGAAGACGATCCGTCTATATTGCTTCCCTCAAATGCCTGCCACTTCTTCAGTGCCTGAGGCAAGGTCATTTCGAGGTCAATTCCATATATATCGTCAGAATCTGGTTCTGCTGGTCTCCAAAGCTCAACAAGGGATGAAAGAACATTGACCACATGACCCATGTCTGGCCTCTGATGCGGTTCCCTTGCAGTACAGTGGCCAGCTAGCTCAGCTACTGTGCTAATGCTGGCAAGAGTTTCCTCGTTGAGCTCAATAGTTGGATCAATACTCTTGCGAAATGTGTCCTTGTTAACATGCATTCTACGAAACCATGTAACTAGGTGCAAGCTGTCCTCGGGCTGGCTATCATCAAGAGCTTTTCTTCCTGTGATCAACTCCATTAGTATAACACCAAAACTAAACACATCGATCTTGGTAGTCACTCGTCCAGTCACTGCAAAGAAATTAGAAAAATTCAAATCAAAATCACATCTTTAAGTAGAATAACAAAGGAAAAAAAAAGTTCCTGTCAAAACCCATGTTAAACATTTAAAAGTAATGCAGGATGAGAATAGATGGACTCTGCTTATCCTCAAATTGTTATGCAGGATATATTATCATGCCCCAACTCTGAATTTATTTTCAGACATTGAATTGTCCTAAGCAAGAGCAACTTGTTTGTCCACATGTAAAAATTTTCTTGAAGAACTTGTTTGTCCATATTGGAAGAGAGTCAGCTATGTCCTTTCATACAATAAAAATCATTCATGAAAAGAGTTTAAGCATATTAAAGTAAAGGAAAGAGAATTGTGAAGGTTGATGAGTAGCTCCATCCTTCCCCATGATATATATGTGTGTTTTACTTTTCTCTGCTAATCCTTCATAAAACATGATGTTTTTCTAATTGCTTGCAGCATATAATTGGTACTCGTTCCCTCTCCTCTTTGGGGTCACAAAAAGTGACATGAACAAAATACTACCCTAGTCTAGACATGAACAAAATACTACTGTAGTCTAGGTATATAAATAAATTAATTATAGAAATTTAACAATAAGTTACCAGCATATTCTGGTGCAAGATAACCAAAAGTTCCAGCTAGTCTTGTTTCGATTGAGGCTTTCCCTTCTGGAGCAAGACGGACAAGCCCAAAATCTGCAACTTTTGCTCGCATATCATCCCCAAGAAGAATGTTGGAAGGCTTCAGATCCCTATGAATAAAGCTTTGATGAGCTAGTCCATGTAGATATTCAACACCTCTGGCAACATCCAAGGCAATGGCCAATCTTCTAGTCCATTCAAGAGGTTTCAAATTCTCTTCCTTCCAATTGAAGAGAAATCGACTAAGAGTTCCTTGAGGCATAAATTCATACACAAGAAGTCTTTCATTTCCATCCAAGCAATATCCAAGAAGTGCAACCAAGTGGCGATGCCGGACTTTATTGAGCACTGCAATCTCAGACTTGAATTCTGTCAGACCCTTTTCACTCATTACTCCTGATTCCATTCTCTTCACAGCAATCTTTGTCCCGTCATGCAGTTCTCCCTTGTAAACAGTCCCAAAACCACCTCTTCCCAACACATTCTCCTCACTGAAATTATTAGTCACATCTCTCAAAACTTGAATCGAGATAACCATATTTCCAGCCTCGACCACATGAAGGTCACTAGGTGCGCTACTTTCAGCGAAGCTCACAGCACTACCATTGGCACTTGATTCAGCAACAGTAATTTTCACTGCATCCTGATCCCCAGAATGGCGAGGATGAATGACCATCATATTAGGACTCTGTACCTTACTATACCGTTTCTGTTTTTTACCATAATAAAATACACCCAATCCAACCAAACATAATCCACAAACGGCCCCAATTACAGAACCCACAATTTTCACTGTATTAGAATTCTTACTACCACTTCCATCTGAACCAGTACCACTGGGTGTACTTGGTGAGTCCGCAGGAGTTGTACCAGGAGGAGAGAGGCTACTCTTATCCTTTCCAATATCAGGGTTTCCATCAGTTACCACTTGTACGTTTTTGAAACTAGGTACCTTACCATATAGCCTATTATTTGCAACATTCAATAAAGAAAGACTGGGCAGAGTTGCAAGTTCATTTGGTATGGTACCAGTAAGCATATTATTTGACAAGAGTAACTTTTGCAATTTAGGCAACAGGGAAAAATTGGAAGAAATTGTACCGGTGAGCCCCATATTCTGAAAATTGATAACAGAAATGTTTCCATCAGGTAAACAAGAAATTCCTTTCCACCCCGCACATGGGTCATTTCCTTTCCAACTGTCAGCTATACTAGCAGGGTATCCAAATTCCTTCACCGTTGATAACAAAACATCAACACGAGGATCACAGTCACCACCAGGAACACTGGTGCAAAATCTATTAGAACCAGAGTTCATATCAACACTAACAGAACCAGTAAACTTTGGTGTAGGTCCCTGAAGCAGATTATTAGTCAAATTGACAGCAGCAAGAGAGGGAAGGTTCACCAGTGAAGCTGGGACAATACCAGTGAAGTGATTATCCCTAAAACTCGCTTTCACCAACCCTTTGAGATCTGTAAACTCAGGCAATGGACCAGTGAACTGATTCCCATGCAACCAAATCTCTGTCAAACCAGTCATATGTTGTAACACAGCAATTGAACCATTTAACCCAGAATTACTCTTTTGGCCATTAAGCCATAGTGAAGTAATCGACGGAGACCTAGAAAAGTTCCCCGGCAATTCACCCTCCAAAGAATTCATTGCCAAATGCAGACTTTCCAACCCAGGAAACACATCATTGTTAAGAAATTCAGGAATTTTCCCAATTAAATTAGCCCCATTTGCAGAGAATTCCCTCAAAGTGGACGCCTTTTGTAGACTGGATGGTATTTCCCACGGCTGAAACGGGTTATAATCAAGCTTCAACGTCGATAACGAGTTCAATCCGTCGAAAAAATCCGACGGAAATGAGGAGAAGCCGTTATTATGTAAAAACGCCTCACCTAACGAGCTTAACCCAGAAAGACTGGGCACTGAACCCGTAAAATTGTTGAACATTACCTCGAATTTTGTTAACTGCGTCAGATTTTTGAGGTCCGGTGGAAGAATACCCCCTAGATTTTGACGGCCGATTTGGATGGCCGTGACATGGGTTTTGCTTGAATCGCATGAAACATGGCTCCACTGACATGGGTCCGAACCAGACCACCCTAAATTTGATGGGTTACCGAGATTTTCCCGAAGTTTAAGCATCACAGCTGCGTCGCCGTTTTGCTGGCACTTTGCTAGAGATAGAAAGTAGAGCAAGATTATAGGAAAAAGTTGAGGACCCGAGCGACAATTCTTCATGTTCTGGAAGAAATTGAGGGAAAATTTTGAAAATTTTCTGGGAGAAGTGATACTGTAGAGAGAAAGTGATGGAAAATGGAGGAAAATTCAAAAGTGGGCTTTGTAGGGTTTATGCGGCATGAAGAAAGTATTTGTATTACTAAGAGAAACAAAACTCAGCGCTTATTTTCAACGGAGGGAAGGGAAAAAATCGGTGATTGGCGGAGAAAGAGGGACTAAGCGATGTGTTTTTTCAAGATATTAACAAAAAATTAAAAAAAAAAAACATACTAATTTCGGATTACAGACACTTGATTCTAGAGAAAGGAAAGAGCATGGGATTTTGTTTTTTTTTTTTTATTTTTAATTTCCGTTTTAGGATTTTGTTTATTACTTTATTACACGGAAGAGGATAACAGTTGGCAGTGCGTGTGGGTCCCACTGAAGAATAATTATTTCCAAAATTAAAAGTATTATTATTAATTACTAATAGTTTAATACATAAATTTGGTCTCAGACTCTGGATGCTTTGTTTACGTGTACGCACGTAATGAATGGGCTTGTGATTAGGGTTAGGTTTTGTTGCCGAATATGCTTGTTTTTATTATGTGGAAATGTTAATAAAATCTGATATTATCGTATTATAAACCCTAACAGCTCGATTACCACTTACATGTGAAAGATTTAGTCACGTCTGGAAATTGAAAAATATAAGTTTTCTCCAATCGGAATGTTATTTAATTTCGTAATGTGATATCTTGCCAAATGGAGTATTCAGATCCAAATATATTAATGTCAAATGGAACCAAATTAGGTGGCAAATATTGGTGTCATTTGAAAGGATTTGGCCGGTCCAATATGTAAATGTCGTTCATTCTACATAAAGGAAAAATCATAAAAATTATTACTCAAATAACTTATAATTAACAATCATCAGTTTGATCTATATACAAACGAGCTAGAGATAGTTTATATATTAAAATACATAAAAAGGACAATATTTCAAACTCAAAAGGTTTAAGGTTTTTTGTTATTGAACCTTTCAATCTAATTTACAAAATGTCAATAAATTTTTTTGATTATTTTTTTACATTAAAGTTTTTTGAAAAAAAAATT
Source organism: Excoecaria agallocha (assembly GCA_037975025.1). Taxonomy (NCBI): domain Eukaryota; kingdom Viridiplantae; phylum Streptophyta; class Magnoliopsida; order Malpighiales; family Euphorbiaceae; genus Excoecaria; species Excoecaria agallocha. The sequence goes on along the minus strand of CM075806.1, from coordinate 9,267,087 downwards.
GCAGAATTTATCACTACACTTTTAAAATAGTCAATTTTTTTCCAATAAATTTATCAAAATTAATATTTTACCTCTAAAATATAGAATACGTGATATTATATATTATATAATTAGTTACCTTAATAGATAACGGTATTCTCTCTTTTTTTAATTTTAATAGAAAAAATATCCTAATAAAGTTCAGCATTTTCTAGTGACAAAAAGCAATCTTAACCCAACTCAAAATTATGTTTTAAATACAATATAAAATTACTTTCTTTTGCAAATCAAATAATAGTAGCTTATAATAAACATTTGACAGACATAAACGAATAGATTCAAGAAATGAAGGTTGTTAATGTGCTTGAGAAGGAAAGGGAGAAATTTCGTTGTGGGCACCTTTTTTTGGAACATTATTGTTGGATATATTAAGCCAGTTAAATTAGGCATTGGTCCATTTTTACTTGCCCTATAATATTTTGATGAAAATATATATATATCACAGGTAGCTAGATTAGCTGGCTTCTGCAATAATCCAAATCCATGATTTTCCTAATCTTTATATATAAATCAGCCATTGCTCATTTGAATATATGCAAATTTAACTATTGAGTAAAAGTTTGGTTCGTAAAGCCACCTAACTATAATAAAATTAAATGAAGATAATATTTCCATTTGTTTGTTTTAAGAAAAAATAATATTTCGTACTTATCCAAATGAAAAAAGTTATTAAACAATAAAGTAGCATCAATTATATGATATATTGGCTTTACAAGGGATATAAATTCCTTTTTACCGAAATTTTTTTTTTTTTTTTAATTTTTACATGCTTCAATTGCATATGCAAGTATATGTAATTACATATACCTTATGATCAATTGATTAAGCATTGTAAAGTGTTTTCTTTTAATCTTTATTCATGAATATAAGTTTACTGTTTCTAAATTCTGCTTTACGGTAATTACAAATAGTTTTGGTCTATTGTCACTTGTTTTCACTCACTATTTTTATAGCCGTAGTTAAAATCAATTTCATAACGATTATTAATTTATTATTTTTCTAAAAACATTATTTCACGCAGTCTTCTTTCCAACATCTGTTATTATTGCGATTTAAAGGGTAATTCATAATTACGTGCACATGCATTGGCCAACTTCCCCATTGCAAATCATTAGGTTTAAGAGGGGAAAGTTAAAAATAAAAAAAATAAAAGCATCCAACATTATTGATAAAGCAAAATTTGACTTTATCTATAAAAATAAGAGCTGTCAGTTAAATATATTCAGTCAGATGACTAGATCTGTGAAAAAAAAAATATTCGGTCGGATCGAATTTTAACACTCCAAAACTTAAGTTAATAACTTTTAGAAAAAGAGTTCTTAAAGAGAGAGAGAGTCCCATCATCAATACCTGAAGCCATTGTATTTTATGCTATTTATAGGAGTTCTTTGGAAGGGTACTCGAGTACCTTGGAACATGATAACCGACAGTTGAAGCAGGTGAGAGACGATATGACATGAAGCAAGTGGAGAGTATGAGCATTATCTTGTATCAGTGGGCTGACATGACGTGCTATTCCATCAGTCCGATCAGACATTACGCCTTCCTGTCTTATTTTTCAGCTCACGCTTTGCCTTTTTGTTATTAGGCTTGGGTCGTGCCAAGTGTTGTTGGGCCAACCTGATTGGGCTTTTGGAGATGTATTTTTCATAGTTATCACTTGTCCCCCCTCCGAACAGTCCGATTGGGCGATTTAAGCTTTTTGGGAGGCGCCCATCCGAAGAGACGTGACCATTCAGCTTAAACAGCTGTTTTGCATTTAATGTTTGTACGCGTGCCGAGGGCAACATTTCGTTCTCCGTTATGTATTTATTGGATTGGAGACACGTGACGATTACTCAACAGGAAGGCGGTTGGAGAATTTCAGAAGTTTAGAGCTTATAAATAGATGACTTTGGGATGATTTTTCCTCATTTCTCGAAGCTTTGCCATGCCCTCTTTCACGAACTTTGCCATTTCAGCGATTTCAGAGTTTTTGCAAGATTACTCAAGTAATTCCTCATTCGTGATATCATTTTTTACTTCTTCCCTTTATCGGAGATGGTTTTAGGTAGCACCAAATCTATAAATGGGAGTTTTCTTGAGGCTTATGAAGGTCATAAGACCGTGGCTCGTTCTTCAAAACTCACGAAGGAGGAGGTGGTTAAAATTCCTTTACAATATGATCTTCCCATAGAGGTCTCTATGATGGCTTGCTCAGATTCCATGGTGACGAATGAGGGGCTGCTTGGGCGCGAAAACAGTAAGTCGTTCGATCGCCATTTGTGGGAATAGTCCCAGAGATTTTACAACGAAAGTTTTTTCCTAGTTATTGGAAGTCAAAACAACCTTATGGGCCATGCCTCCTGTTGCGATCCTAGCAAGTGCACTAGATCGACAAGTAATAAAGTGAGGTATAGTTAGGACCCGCAAATATCGAATCCAAGGGATAAGGGCTGTTTTAAGCTAGATATCTAGAGTTAAGGGAGTTAATCTGAGATAAATTCCCAAGTTTTTGATTGAGAGAGCGTCCTAAATCTAATTAACAAAATAAATAAATAAAGAAAATAAAGCTAATTAAACTAGAGATTAAAACGATAGTTAAAATATTGCTCGAGTTCACTCATCCACCCCATACCTAATGTGAATTAATTTTACCTAAAAGCATACATGAACGAATTCAGGATAACCCTCTTAACCCAAGTGTCCTATTTCGAGCCAACTATTCTAGTTGCTAAACTTTTCATTCCGGAGCCAGCCCAACAACTAGCCTATGCACGGGTCTAGCATCCTAAGTTTGATTTGCCTTCCCATTTCAGAGCCAAACAACCCAAATCTCATCCATTTCACTCCACACTCTAGTCCTAAAATCACAATTACTGGACATTTAGAATTCCATTCCGAGCCGTCTAAAATAATACAGCATTCATGAAAGAAAAACTGAGCAAAATCATTCATAGAATTCAATCCACTAGGCTCAATATCCATCCAAGATATATGATAAAAACCATTCATTCATGCATGAAAAATAACTTAATAGATCGAAAAACCATGAGATACAAATAAGTAACAGTGAAATGGAACAATTATTCATGTAAAAATCAAATTTAGTTCAAGATCCACATTGAGGGTAGGGGATTCAAAGATCCCCAAGCAACAAAACTACAAATTAAACATAAATAAAGTAAAGAGAGAGAGGAAAGAGGAAACCCATGAAGCCATTTGTAACTTGTGAAGCTCCAATCCGAATCCAAGTCTCCTCCTTCAAAGCTCCAAGCAAAATGAAGAACACAACTTAAAAGGAATGCAGAAAATTTAATCTAACCCCAACTTACATTGGAAAATAAATCTAATTTAAGGTTTACATTGAATTAAATCTAACCTACAACATAAAATGAAGGGAAAACATAAGAAAAATGGAAGAAAAAGCCCTAAATCTAAGTGTGGCGGCTCTCCCCCATCGTCCCTCTCCATTTTTTGCCAAAAAAAATGCAGTTTTTATAGATCTGCAAATGGTCACGGCTAAGACAAAAGTGTCCCAGCCGTGGCCAGTCAGGTTAGGCACGGCTGGGACATTTTTGTCTCAGCCGTGACCACCTTCTGGACTAAAACAGCTTAAATTCTGCATTGGCCACGGCCGGGACAAAATGTCTCGGCCGCGTTCCCTGAGAGAAGAAAAATTAGTCCTATTAATTTATCTATTTCTGAATATTTCACTGTTGGATCAAGCTGAAATTTTAACCATAGCTTTGTAACATCTTGATCTACATTTTCAATGGTGGAGATTGGATTCTGATGTCTGTAGATCATTCCAAAAAATGAAATGGTGCGGATTGGGGATTCTTCAGTGGGCACAGCTAGGACCATTTTGTCTCAGCCGTGCTCTTGCCTATTTTTCTGCACAAGAGTCAAATTTATCCCATTAAACACATCAAAACATTGTAAATATCAATATAATTTCATTTGGCATAAAAAGAGAAAGTTATTACACAAAACACTGAAAATCATACAAAATAAAACATAGATACAAACAAAAATATACTAAAATTAAACAATAAAATTGGAGTTATCAAATACCCCACACTTAGCTTTTGCTCGCCGTCGAGCAAATAAACCAACCACATTCCTATATACTCAAACTTAAAGAAAGAAAACACAAATTTAGAAAAAGTAGAACAACACTTTAGCAAAAGTCACTAAACGAAGTCTTAAATCGAAAAGACTCAACTAAACCATACTAGCAAATCTCTTTGTATGTATGTGCTAGGCCAAAATAAAAAATAAAAAATAAAACAACTTTTAAAACCAAAAATTTCCAGTGCAATCCAATAATTGAGAAAAGAATTTGTGTACAAAAGATTGCACACGCGGTTTCGCTCTCAAAACTTAAGAGACACCATAAGCCTCTCCTTTAGCACCGAAATCCAAAGGTTATCTCCACACATAATTCTTAATAAGAAAAGATCCTTAGGACTTAAAAGGTTATAATGTGGCTAAGGTATGGCTATCAACAAAAAAAAATTAAGATACACAAGTTTGAACTGCCATTTCTACCTCAACTCACCCTTTTTTCTTGAAAAATAAGACTTCAACTCTACCTTTACTCACTCATCATCATTGCCAAGCTTTAGGTATCAAAAATATAGAAAATTTCTCAAGGAAATAGCACAAGAAAGAAGAAGAATTCTCTCCAAATATTTTACCAAAATTTTAGCTCAATTAACATTTAAAGAGCTTAGAATCCTTATACTCTATACATAGAGTACCCCACATTTAGATGAAACCAAGATTGCTAGATTTATTCTTCTTATTTTTTCTTTTTTTTGTCTTTTGCTTTTCCTTTTTTCTATTAGCTAAAACAATCGATTTTACAATTGATAAGTAGGGACTCACAAAAATTCTTCTTAAAGAGGAACTACATTCTGAATTTTTTCAATCTCTCTTGATATTGGCAATTTATCCCCGATACTAGAATTTAACATTTGAAGAACAACCCTTACTTACTAGCACTTTCCAAGAAAAACTTATCTCACCTACTTCTAGAATGGCCAGTTCAAAAAGGGTAAGACAAAGGCTTTTTAGGTTTAATAGATCAAAATGCAGGTATAAGCAACAAATATAAAATAAACACGCATTTAGCATGCTCAAATAGGCTCAATGGGGCTTGTAAGGGATATTATAAAACAAAGGTTGGTCAAAGGCCTTTTTCAAAATTCGATTAAAAAATATATTGTCTAAGTCATTTCTAATCTCATTTTTGAGTCATTTTATTGCTTTGAAGGGTGATGAGGAAGGTTCTAGCGCTCTAAAATTCCAACTCAATCAACTTCATGCACTGGTTTTTATTTTTTATTTTTTTAAGAAAAAGGGCCAAAGTGTGCATTTATTAAGAGACTTACCGGTATTGGTCTAATTGAAACCTACCAAAAAAGAAAAAATTCGTTCAACAATCAACCACTCTCTTACTATTCCAACTAATCTAAATAAGGCTTTATAATTCTAAATTCAAGATTGGTCACAACAGGAACAACTACGAGGGTAAGATAACTAAGGTGTAAATGCATGCAATAACAGCAACAAACAAAAATACACACAAAAACTAGAAACTTAAAATAAAAGCAAGCAAAATAGACAAACTAATTAAAAAGTAGAGAGAGAAATAGTTCTGGTTTAATGAGTCCCAGCTTGACTCGTGTTACTGTCAGGCGGCCGAGTTTGTGACCCAAATGTTGGTCTCTCTGGACTCTGCTCCTCATTTTCCCCCATCAGTAGGAGAAACCTATCAAAATTCACCAAGGTAGGCAACACCATATCTTCGATGAAGTACCCCTCCACCTCGGGTTGTTTATACATGTACTCCTCCGGCTCTTCTAGCCTTAATAAACTCTTTAAGTGGATTGAATTTAGTGCTTCCACTTGAGAGTTAAATAATTCTTGCTCTTTTGGTGAAACATCCTTCACAAGAGATTGGAATTCATTCTCTAAGCTACAGCTCTTGTCTTCAACAATGATTGGTCCCTTCTCCAATGCATGTACCCCACACTTGATTTCTTCATTATCTACTGGTTGTGCATGACTCAATTTCTCCTTATCACCATCACCTCGATTCTCTATAGAATTACTCAAGAATTTTAACTTAGATTCCAGTCTTTTAAGTCCCAATTCTTGATCTCTCAGTAGATGCTCTTGAGTCTTCAACAAATTCTCTTGATTTTGCAATAAAGCCTCTTGATTTTTGATTTTTTTCTCTTGAGAATTAATTGTGGCCATCCATTCTTCTCTTTCAGCTTTTAATTGCCTATCCTTACTTTCAAGCAATTTAATAAGGACTTTAACTTTGGAGGCACATGACTCTTACGATACCCATTGTGAACCAGGATCTTCAAAAGATGGCAATGAGCATAATGTTAAAGGCTGATGTGAGTACTGCATTTTCCGCATTTCCCTCCTCAACTCTTCCATTTGTGCTCTCAATAAAACCATTTTATCATCTTGGAGATAACTATGCATCATTTGATAGTGCATCATAATCTTCCTGCAAAGAATAACACCAAATCAAAGACAAAGAAAAATAAAATAAAATCTCAAACTAAGCTCAAATAAAGATATAAAACAAACAACACCGTTATCTCCGGCAACGGCGTCAAAAACTTGTTGCGATCCTAACAAGTACACTAGATCGACAAGTAATAAAGTGGGGTATAGTTAGTACCCGTAAATATCGAACCCAAGGGATAAGGGCTGTTTTAAGCTAGATATCTAGAGTTGAGCGAGTTAATCTGAGATAAATTTTCAGGTTTTTAATTGAGAGAGCGTCCTAAATCTAATTAACAAAATAAATAAATAAATAAATAAATAAGATAAAGCTAATTAAACTAGAGATTAAAACAATAGTTAAAACATTGCTCGGGTTCACTCATCCACCCCATACCCAATGTGAATTAATTTTACCTAAAAGCATACATGAACGAATTCGGGATAACCCTCTTAACCCAAGCGTCCCATTCCGGAGCCAGCTATTCTAGTTGCTAAACTTTTTATTTCGGAGCCAGCCCAACAACTAGCCTATACACGGGTCTAACATCCTAAGTTTGGTTTGCCTTCCCATTCCGGAGCCAAACAACCCAAATTTCATCCATTTCACTCCACACTTTAGTCCTAAAATCACAATTACTGCACATTTAGAATCCCATTCTGAAGCCATCTAAAATAATACAGCATTCATAAAAGAAAAACTGAGCAAAATCATTCATAGAATCCAATCCACTAGGCTCAATACCCATCCAAGATATATGATAAAAACCATTCATTCATGCATGAAAAATAACTTAATAGATCGAAAAACCATGAGATAGAAATAAGTAACAGTGAAATAGACCAATTATTCATGTAAAAATCAAATTTAGTTCAAGATCCACATTGTGGGTAGGGGATTCAAAGATCCCCAAGCAACAAAACTACAAATTAAACATAAATAAAGTAAAAAGAGAGAGGAAAAAGGAAACCCATGAAGCCATTTGTAGCTTGTGAAGCTCCAATCCGAATCCAAGTCTCCTCCTTCAAAGCTCCAAGCAAAATGAAGAACATAACTTAAAGGGAATGCAGAAAATTTAATCTAACCCCAACTTACATTGGAAAATAAATCTAATTTAAGGTTTACATTGAATTAAATCTAACCTACAACATAAAATGAAGGGAAAACATAAGAAAAATGGAAGAAAAAGCCCTAAATCTAAGTGTGGCGGCTCTCCCCCATCGTCCCTCTCCATTTTTTGCCAAAAAAAATGCAGTTTTTATAGATCTGTAAATGGTCACGGCTAAGACAAAAGTGTCCCAGCCGTGGCCAGTCAGGTTAGGCACGGCTGAGACATTTTTGTCTCAGCCGTGGCCACCTTCTGGACTAAAACAGCTTAAATTCTGCATTGGCCACGGCCGGGACAAAATGTCTCGGCCGCGTTCCCTGAGAGAAGAAAAATTAGTCCTATTAATTTATCTATTTCTGAATATTTCACTGTTGGATCAAGCTGAAATTTTAACCATAGCTTTGTAACATCTTGATCTACATTTTCAATGGTGGAGATTGGATTCTGATGTCTGTAGATCATTCTAAAAATTGAAATGGTGCGGATTGGGGATTCTTCAGTGGGCACAGCTAGGACCATTTTGTCTCAGCCGTGCTCTTGCCTATTTTTCTGCACAAGAGTCAAATTTATCCCATTAAACACATCAAAACATTGTAAATATCAATATAATTTCATTTGGCATAAAAAGAGAAAGTTATTACACAAAACACTGAAAATCATACAAAATAAAACATAGACACAAACAAAAATATACTAAAATTAAACAATAAAATTGGAGTTATCACCTCCTTCAGCATGCTTCAATTTTATACTGTGATCTTGGCTAGATTCTGTGTACCTTCTGATTACTATATCATCACTCTGTGAATTGGCATCAATATAAGAAAAATCGTCATCATTAAGGCTGTTGATACGTTCGATTTTGCTCGGTATTAGCTTCAAAATTTATATTGTCATCAGACTTTTGCTTCTGACCGATCGGGTAAGAGATCTTCAGATGCTGTGCACTTCGTCTTACATACCCGATGATGAAAGATCCTATCAGGAATAAAAGTTTGAACGGGTTCTGTAGAAGTTTTAGATAGAGAAACATAGTTGATTTTGTTAGACAAGATTTGCTTTGTAACTTGTAAGAATTCTTCATATGTAAAAGTTGATCTGCCTTTCAATTGCGCTTTCGTACTGTAATTTTCATTTTAGGCAAAATTTATCATGAAATTAACAAAAAATATTATCAATCATGGAGAGTGCAGGGAATCAAATCATAAAGAATGCGTAAAATTGACTAAAGAGAGTACTTCCTAAATTTTAACTTGCTTTACAAGCATTACAGTACACAACTCTTTACGATCGATTGATCCGATCGAATTTAAAATTTTTGTTCAAACGTGAGTTGTGACTTAGATTTATCGTATCAAGCACAGTAGGTGACTTTTCAGCCTTTAATTTAATTAAAGTATTATCCGACCGGATATAAAGATTGGCTATTCATTGAAAAATCAAGCATGGCGAATGACCTTTCGATCTATGGTAGGAGATAAGACTCCATTCTCACTCCCAGTTGAGTATTTTCATAGCTCGGTAGTAGAGCACCATATATTGTCCTCTTTGGACCCATCTTGGCACCATCTCGTGGGCTCTAGACCCTTAAGGATTTGTTTCTTTCATGAAGAAAGCCTCTGGCCATTACATTGCTTTAAAGATTTGGCGATTTTCTATTTTGAGGAGATATACTTAACTCAATTGTCATCCTTTGCATTTTGGGTTCGGGATAGACGTCGAACCTAGCGAATGAGTCGGTGGAGATTAAATGGAGACGTCTTGTATTTTTGATTCGGGAATAACATCGAACCTAACAGACAAATTCGAGATGGAGAAACATTTTCGCATTTTAGGCTCGGGATGGGCATCAATCCTAATGAATAGTCATCCCCAATTCCAATCGGATTAACTACGATCAGCAATTGGGAATTTTTTTGAATGTTTACCAAACAAACATCCTACAAATAGATATTAATCCTAACGAACAAATAAATGAAAACATACCTTTATCATTTGTTTTTTCAAATATGGAGAAAAATGGAGAAAATTCTCTTTATTGAATGTCAATTTGCACATGATTATACTTGGTACTTCTTGAGTACTTCGATATTCTAGCCTTCGGAGATGTCCAACCCTTCAAGGGTCCTGATCCTATAAGCACTAGAGCTGGAGACTTTGGATATTTCCCATTTTTGGGATTTCTTATGCCTATACTTGGCTTTCTGAGCACTAGATTAACCATGTTTAGGGTTCTTATCTTTTCGTGTTGTGGCATTTAGCGAGTCTTTGTTTGTAGGTAACGATCATGGCATAGGTGTCTTCTCTCCTCTCTTCCATCAAATCCAAATCTTGGCATCTATCTCGGATGTTCATCCGTTCTGAAGACCGAGGTGTTGAACTGCTTGCCATTATCTGCAATAAAAACTTTAGGTAAGCCATACCTGCAAATGGTGTCTCTTCATTCGAAATTTTTGATCATTTCTATCGTGATTGTTGCTCGAGGCTCTGCCTCAATCCGTTTGGAGGAGTGGTCGACGGCGATAAGGAAGAACTTCAATTGTCTTGCTCGAATGGCCAAGATACTCCGATTGGGAATGTTCTTTCGCATCTTATGCCTGATCGGCTTATCTGCTGGATCGGATCCTCGTTAAGTTTGTAGGTGATCACATTAGGGTCGATTCCAGAGATGTCTTCCAGCTTTTAGGCAAGGGATACCCGATGGATCATCAAAACTTGAATGGAAGCCTTATTGACCTTTTCACCCATGCCATGTGTCTATTTGAACACTTTTGCCTTTTGCAAGTGTCTTTACCTCGATTTCTTTCGTGGGATCCATTTTCTGCCCTTGCGTCTGTTCGGATCGTCCTACTATCATAGCCTCTTTTTGGAGCTTTATCATGGTGACATAGGCTTCCCTGGATGCCTTTTGGTCACCCTTTAGAATGGCGATGCCTCCTTTGGTTGGGATTTTCATCACCATGTATCTTATGCTGGTGACAGCTTAAGTTTGAAAGAGTAGAGACCTGCCAAAAATAGCATTATAGGCAAAGGTCATATCAATAATCATAAAAGTTAGCTTGCAGGCATGAGCTAGAGTCTTTTGATCGAGCTCGGTAAAAATCTCGATAGATCCTACCACTGGAATGGTAACGTTGTTGAGTCTGATCAATGGTGTGACGTTCGGTTTGAGTTCTCCGATAGGCAAACCCATGGCTTTATAAGCTTAGAGGATAAGCATGTTTACTGTACTTTTATTGTCCACCAATATCCTTTTCACATCAAAGTTATTGATCCGTGCCCTGACTATGAGGGCATCCTCACGAGGAAACAACACTTCTCGTACATCCTCATTAAATATGCTGACTGGAGTTAGCTGTTCGGATGTTTGGAAAATATAGACACCTTTCTCCTTTTTTTTTCTGGAAAGATATTCTTTATAGGATGACCCACCAGCGATCATATTTATGATCCCGACATACGATCGATGAGGATCCGCATTCCTCGATCTTCTTCGTTCGTTGTCATCTTTGTCGTCGAAATCATCCTTCTTTAGGTCCGACTGTCTACAGAGACTTGCCTCTCTGGCCGGACCTACAAACTTTTTCAAGTATTCTCTTTGTAAGAGTCGCTCAATCTCTTCCTTCAGCTGAAAATACTTGTCGGTTGTGTGACTGACATCCTTGTGGAACTTGCAATACTTATTGTGGTTCCGAATATTTTTGCTCTTTTCATTCAGCCTTTTGGGCCAATTCACCTTTAGATATTTTTTCTTGATCCACATCAACACCTGGGATGGGTTAGTATTGAGTGGAGTGAAGGTTTGAGCCTGCTAGCCACTTCTCCAATCGGATCTAAATCGATCGGTCTCTTTTCTTTTTTCCAGATTCCTTGAAGTAAAGGCTCTCTCAGGACTCCTTGCAATCCAATCGAATGCAGAGGCTTGATTAAATGTTCGTCCATCTGGGTGCTGGAGCCTGTTCATGACACTACTCCTTCTGCCATGGCTGGACCTCAAGGCATCGTCCAGCTATTCATTAGATAAAAAAAGCTAGTTGGGGGTCTTGTTGTGATCGACTCAAACAATGGTCGATCAGTGGTGCCATTGGCTAGAGCGTTGGATGCCATCTTCATGCTTACATGCCTCACCTTCGACATTATAGCTTGGAACCTATCGACGTAGTTTCGAAGACTTTCGTCGTTCCTTTATAGAGGTTGCGCAGATCGCTCACAGATTTTGGCTCTCATGTTTGTACGATGAACCATGTGATAAATAGCTCCTTGAGTTGTTGAAAAAAGGTGATTGACTGTTGGGGGAGTTCGTGGAACCAGTTGAGTGCATCTCCTCCCAGAGTGATAGAAAAAATCCTGCAGGCGATTCTTTCGTCGTAGATGTACACCTGCAGTTTTGTTAGATATTCTGCAAGTTGAGTGTCAAGGTTAGTTTTACCTGTATACCTATCCATTATGATGTCTCTCCACTTGGGAGGTAGCTCTGACTCTGTGATTTTCCTACAAAATAGGGAGGTCATGTTGCTGCAGGTGTTTCCCTCGAACATGCCTTTTCTGGAACCTGCCAAGCCAAACTGCTTGAGTTTCTGCTTGAACCATTTGTCCTTCCTGCTCATGGTTGTTGAGGCGAGCTCATCTCTGCGCCCCTTCGTGCAACTGCGATATGGCGTGCACATGAAGGACAGATCATCCTCGATGGATGAGGTTGAGGATCCGCTGGGGATATATGACGAGTCTCTGCTCGAAGACATTGTCTCCTTCCCCTTGTCGTATCTGCCTGGGGTTTTGACTCCCGCTCTTTTACCATCATGAGCTCGTGGCTCATTGATGGAGATCTCCTTGCTCCTTCTTCTTCCGAAATCTTAGGCTATGAAATTCATTTTATGACCTCTTTCGAATGTCTTGGGTACCTTTCCCTTCTTTAGTGTTTGGACAATGCTCTTAGTGAAGTCACTAAAAATGGCGCGCATGTCCCTGATGATAATGGGAGTATCCTCCGGTTGTCTCATGACTACGTCGTTGAAGTCCTAGAGGAGGTTGCCCCCAGTAGGAGATCTGGGATACCTCTCTCTTCCTTCTGAGGGCCTAGATCTGTCCTGGTTGTTGTGATTATACTCTTCAGAAGCTGTATGTTCACTGAATCCCGAATCTGCCATCCTTTCAATGAAAACACTAAATGATAAAAGCAAGATTTGACTTTATCTGTAAGAAAGAGAGCTGGCAGTTAAAGGTGTCCGGTCGGATGGCTGGACCTGCAAAAAAGAGTGCCCGGTTGGACCGAGTTTTAGCACTTCGAAGCTTAAGTTAGTAGCTTTTAGAGAAAGAGTGTTTGGAGAGAGAGAGTCTCATCATCAATACCTGAAACCATTGTATTTTAGGCTATTTATAGAAGTTTTTTGGAAGAGTACTCGAGTACTTTAGGGCATGATAACTGGCAGATGGAACAGGTGAACAACGATGTGATATGGAGCAGGTGGAGAGTATGGACATTGCCTTATGTTAATGGACTGACAGGACGTGCTATCCTATCAGTCCGATCAGACATCATGCCTTCCTGTCTTGTCTTTCAGCTCACGCTTTGCCTTTTTTTTTTGGGCTTGGGTCATACCAAGTGTTGTTGGGCCAACCTGATTGGGTCTTTGAAGATATATTTTCCATAGTTATCAATTATGCAAGGCTAAAGGTGGTAAAATTGACCCAAATTCATAAATCGATTTAAATTTGTCTAAAAAAATGATTCAAATTTAATTCAATCCAAATAAATACTCATTAGATCAACTCAAAATTAATCCATTTTATTTTTCAACTCAATCCAATCCAATACGTACAAAATCAATAAAAAATTTATCTATTTTATTTTTTAATTCATTGGACCTGCATCCAATGCGTTTCCAAATTTTTTGATTTTATAGCTTTTTTTTCCCTTTTTGGTCCCACCGTAGATGGACTTGCATTAATTAAATGAATATATATCAATACATTTTACTTTAACTACACTAGCCTTACGACATGGCTGTAATATTTCAAGTCTCAATTCTAGTTATATTTTATAATAATAACAACAATAATTGAATGACTTTGTGAATATTATGGTTGAATTTGAAAAAGAAAAAATCATTAATAAATATCATATTCAAAACAACTTTCAAATATTCACACAAATCAAAAAATCATTAATAAATATCATATTGAATTAATATTTATTATAATTTACTAAAGTATTATTTTATTAATGATTAAAAAAAACCAAAAATTTCCTAGATGAATGGAACGAGGGAATAACTTTTATTATGCAAATAAAACTTTAGCTTAATGCTTAAATATCATTAGTTTCATGTCACATTTATATAGTAGACCAGACGTATTGTAGACCAGACGTATTGTTTTATATAATATGTATAATTTAATTTATGTTTATATAGATATGAATAATATAAATAAATATGGTATAATTTAACACGATTTAGGAGAAAACGGAAGGGAGTCGTGGAGGCCCAAACTCTGCTTTTAATTGAATATTATTATTATTAATAATTTGTATTAAATCAATGTATCGATCTAAATTCGTTTAATCCATTTGAATATTGATCCATTTATGATCCATATTTTTTGACTCATTTATGACCCAACTCATTAATGATCCGTCCATTAATAATCCAATCTAAACCCACCCAACCCGCTCATTTGCCACTTCTATGCACAACAGGACAATAATAACATAAATAGTATTTATTATGTAATTTATTAAATATTTTTTTATTACTCTTTACTTTTAGCTAGAATTAAATAAAATTTTAAAAAAATATAAAATGATATTTTTGTCAATAACCATATTTTTTCATGAAATTAAAATATTTTAATTATGTTCTTAATTTTTGTCAAAAATTAAAAAAAAAACCCTTTTAAAGTGTGAGAGAGCAAGTATTAATATTCAATGTACATGCATATAAATGTGCGTAAAAAATTTCAGCCTCTCAAGGCTGACGATTCACTAATTCTGATCGATGATTCATTTTGATTGATGTATCAATTTCAGCCTTTCAAGGCTGATGATTTATTAAATTATAATCGATGCTTTATCCTGATCAACTTGTTTATCCTACTACGTCCAAATTTGGAATTTAAGAATTTCTACCATTAATGATATAAGCTAGCATAACAACAGTATCGTAACTTCAATTTTTCATCAAACTGATCGATTGGGGGCAAGTGATAACACCTAAAAATATAAAGGTTAAAAGCCCAAAACTTCAAAGAGAGCAAAAGATAAAGACCCATGAAAGTCCCATCAACTAAGGGACCAAACACAAGGATCGAGACTGTCTTATCGAATTTAACATCTCCTTGACATGATAGAAGTCGTCTGACACACACCGTCATCTAATTGTCATTACCTACAAGAATAAATCATGTCTGCCACAGAGTAGAACCACTATTTGACATACTGCTCAAAACTTCATCGGCTCTATAAATAGTAGGTTCCTTTCTAATAAGGATACACTTTATCTTTCTAAATAATGCAAACTTTCCTTGTAAAGAGTTTTATCGCCCTTTCCTAACTTCAGCATCAGAGTATTTGCGTTCGGATCAACCGAGTAAGCACCCTTTTTTGCAAGTCTATACATGACATTCTGATTGGGATCAGTCCCTTTCTCAGTCATCATTTTTCTTGTCCATTTCAACATAGCGACTTTTTATCTTTATGAAATTTTGTGATTTATCAATTAGATTATATACATACAACTCATTAAAACTTGAAATTTATGGGTTTTAAGATTGTAAAGGCCCTATAATTTTTAGTACAAATAAAAAGCAAGTTGGTATTTCTTTTATATTATTTAATCAATATTTAAAATTTTTCTATTCAATCAAGTCTCACATTAAATTGATTAATTTCATGAAGTAGAGTCCATGAAACGAGCCTATCTTGAGACTTAAAATCAAGAACTAATTTCCTAACAATATTTCTCTTGTTTAATTTAGTTAATTTACATGTTTTCAAATTTTAATAAATTGAGATTAGTTTTCAGATTTAAGTGACTTTTTCAATTTAATATCCGTTACTGTCATTCAAAAGAGTATGCATAGGAAAAAGATGACTTGTAAATCTTGATCCAACATACCTATTTGAACTATAAGTGCTACTCTCTTTAAAAAATTTTCTCCTATTACATCCTCACGATTTTAATTTAAGTTTAAAGTGCTCATTCTAGAAACATTCAAACTTAATATTTTTTTTTTTTTTCGAAATCGCAGCTTAAAAAAAATTCATTTGAACTATTTGACTCAATTGACGTCTAATCCAATTAAAACCGTTTTGGTATGATATTCCTGAAATCATCAATAATTATTATGAAAAACCATTAAAGTGAAATTTTACTTTTATACACAAATAATATCTGTCTTTGTAACCCTTTATATAGATGGGATTCTGAAATTTAGATTATTCACATACAACCTTTTTTATTCACAACTTTAATGAGAGGCAAATGTTCCTTTGATATTAATATTGTGGCTCCCTCAATTTTTTTTTTGGGTGTGCCCGTGGATTGAATTACTTTTCAATCACAATGTGTATAGTGATATTTATAAAGAAAAAATTCTTTTAAGTCATGAATACTACAGGAACAAGCGACGCACAATAATTTGACATTGCATTAATTAATTGTATTTATTTGGGCTTACAAAATGCAAATAAATGTAATGAATAAATAATTCAACAGAAAAAACACAGGCTCATATAGTTTTAACCCGATATAAATCACGTTGATTTCGGGATTGGGAATTTGGGGAGTGATGGTATGGTGCAGCTTTATAGCAATAATATTACTATTATATGGTAACTTTTTTTTATTTGTTTGCGATATTTGGTAGCTTTCCCAACAATATCTGACAATATTAAGTTTTGGAGCTGACGTTTCTGATATATCCACAGCTTTATCGTCTAACATTTATGCCATTATTATTTCTTAATCATCATGAATAATATTATAAAGGAAAATACAGTTAGCAAAAAACTTTTAGTTACAACTCTCAAATGATGCAGACGCAATACTTTTTTGATATTGACAAAATCTGCATGTTAATTTCTGAATTTTTTAGCATTTATATTTTTTATTAAATTCACATAATTTTAATAAAAATATAATATTATTTGTTATATGTAATAGCAAAAATATAAATATAAAAAGAATTTGGAAGACTAATAGCGTTTTTATCGACATCAAAGACAAAAGTATGCAAATTACTAAATTTAATTGGACAATAAATTATTTTTTACTGATTTTATGTGCTTAAATGCTATTTATAAAATTAATGTATAATTTTTTATAAAATCACAAAAGTTTGTTTATATTTACTTTACCATCTACAGATTTATAATCAACCTAACTTTCTTTTTTTTTGGTGGAAATTATAATCAATAGAAGTGATTGGAGTCAATTCCAAATCTAGTTTCTAGGCCCAGCCTCAGCCCAAAAGTCACTGTAGCAGGCCTTCATTGGCTCTGCAGGAGTACAAAGGCTCATAAATAATCGTTTCATTTCTGGCAGACAAAGGCTCATGAAACATAAAGTAAGGCAAAGCGATTTATCCTTTTTACTTTTCATAGGGAATATAATTTCATTTTCTCTAAAAAGAAAAAGAAAAGAAAGGGACCATGTCATTCTTTTTATAGATTCGGGTGCTTGATGGTGAGAATTTTCTTAATATCATCCACATATATTAATGGGTTTAGATATAATGGATTTTGGTGTACGTGTACCTAAAAAAATATTTCGGACTTGATCAATAAAATTTATACACAAATCCTAAATCGGTCTGAACTCGCATAGATGCCCATTTTTTTTCGACATAGCAGGACTTATTGATATAAGTTTGGGAATAAGTTCGATTCAGCCTATGTTACAAATTGTTGTGTATAAATTTCATTAATTACATAATTTAAAACATATAAAAATATAAAAAATAAAATTTTATAAATTATATATCACAATTTTATCATTTAGTAATATATTAAATTTTTTTCATAGTATTTCTTTTTTAATTTTATGGAATATAATATTATCCTTTTATAAATTAAAATTAATTTTTATTTAAATATTTTTAACAGGTTAGGTCCGCGCAAGGGCGGTTTTTCATCTACGCCAACTTGGAATAGGCTTTGACAAAAAAATTTCAAGGGGAGTTTTACAAAACTATCAAAAAAAAGGGGTTCCACTAAAAAATATACCCATCTATTTTTTCCTTTTAAAAATACATTTTTTCTAATTTTTATTTTTAAAAATATTTATTTTTTAATTTAACTTAAACTATAGAAAGGATTTGATGTTGTATCAATCACTTATAGAAATTTCAGCAGCATATACTTTTTTATCACATCCTTTTATGTTGTTTGCACTTCTGCGATAGAATTTATTTAAACCTTGATCATCAAATGTGGGCTGTGAAATTCTCAAAATTATTATATTAAAACTTATAAAAAAAATTAAAAAGCACAAAATTAAAAGGCTCATAGAATTTTCGCTCAGTATTGGGCTTTCTATATTAACTAGATGTCTTTTTTTTTTCTCTAAAGGCAGTCATCGTTTTTATTAATTTTAAGAGATCTTTGACTTTTTTTTATTAATTTTAGTAGCAATGAAATTCTATATTATTAAATATTCAATTAATAAAATAAAAGCTTACGAGCAAAATAAATTCAATTATCTTTTATTAATTATTTATAATTATTTTTCACCCTAAATACTACAATTATAACGTTCACGGATAGCCGCTTGCAGATATTGTTCGCTTTACGAATGTCTAAATTGCTTAGGGATCATCACCCTCACGGTTTTAAAACGCGTATGCAAGGGAGAGGTATCCACAATTATATAAGGCTTACTTCGTTCTCCTCTCTAACTGATATGAGATTAGTGGTATTAGAACTGGTTGCTGGACCGGTGCATCAGCGAGGACGTTGGGTCGGCCCTAAGGAGGATGGATCGTGTGATCCCATATCGGTTGGAGAGGAAAATAAAATAAATCTTATATGGTGGTGAATACCTCTTCCTTGTAGACGCGTTTTAAAATCGTGAGGGTGATGGTCCCTAAACAATCCAGGCATCCCAAAATGGACAATATCTACAAAGGGCTATCTAGAGACGTTACAACAATCGACAAAAACCTACTTACTGCGAAAATTACATAAAATCTAAAAATTTAGAGATATATAAAAATAAAGAACAAAATTACAGATAAATACAAATCAAGATTAGATGGAAAATATAATATATGCTGATATTTATAAAAAATTATATTTAATTTTTGCGAGTTGAATTCTACTCATACCGACTTATATCGCAAATACAATATGTATTGTAGGAAAATTCTTTTCTAGATGTACAATAGTGTGTTGGGATCCTCTATATATAAGTTTCAGACTTTGTAATCCTTGATCATAACACAAAGCATAAAAAACAGTAAGCAAGGGATTGCGAAGAACAACATCAAATCCTTCATATGTCCAAATCCCTCAAATTGCCTTTCCTTTAAGTCCAACAACAAACCCCCCTAAACCAATTGCTGCAATATCTACACAGCTTGAATCCCAACTGCTCTTAGAGACTTGGAATTCCTGTCTTTCCCAATTTTCAAGCTCTTGAACACGTTTCTTTTCGATTGGAGGCTGAAAACTATTATATAGAATACTAAAGACAGATCAACAAAAGGGAACACCAAGAGAGGCAAAAATCAAGAGTCATCATTTGCTAATCGAGGCCAAACATACCTATAACTAATGACCAAAATGGTCTTCTAGCATTGTGCTTCCGTTCATTTTCTGTTTTTCCCTTATGTAATGGAAGATATGAAGATACCCATACTGTGATATACACAGTATCTACTGATAATTCTTCAATGTCCCAACCTTATTAGCCCACCAATATGAATCGAATGTCCTTACTTTTGTAACTAAACGTAAAATAGATATAATGCATATTATATGATTAGATGACAATTCTAATCCGGCAATAATATTCATAAGCAAGTGCTGAAATATATTAACTATAATATTTAGAGGATGAAACACCCGAAACAAGAATCACAATTCTTCAACCAATTGTAACACCTCAATCAACAAAGTAGAAAAATGGCAAACGACAAGAATTAATTTTAATGACAAACAATTAGAACAAAAATAAGTTTCTGCAAAACAAATCTCACACATTTGACATAAAAAAAAGTCACCTTACACTTGATGAAGATGGATAAATAAACTTAAATTAGAGATAAAAATACAAAATTAATCGAAAAAAGCTAAAAGTTACCTGAACAATACTATAATGATGAAAGATATCTTCAACTTGATGAAACAGAATTAGAGAATCGAATAGAGTTGTCTTCGACTTGATGAAGATGAAGATAGAGCACCGTTTTAGGACATCAGGCAACGAGAACGAAATAGAAGAAAATATCCAATTAGGGCTTAATATATAAAAGAGGCATTTTTGAAAACTTAAAATTAAAAAAAAAAAGTATTTTTAAAATTTTAAAATTAAAAACTGTATTTTTAAAAAGTGAGATTAAAAAATAGGTATTTGGTGTAAATTTCTCAATTCCAAATCACGTTAGGTTGGTCCCAAGCCCGAAAATAAACAAGTCTGATATCATCCCGTAGTCACTAAAATCATAATTTGAAAAAACAAAGAAAATTTCGGAAAATTAAATCATAGTTGTCAAAAGTGAATCCTATGCTCCTAGGCTTTTACACTCTTTTGAAAGAAAAAGGCCTTTACTTTCACGTATCTATTTTGGAAAAACAATGTGAAGCACGCTATAAATCATATTAAAATGCTTCTACTCAACTTCTGTTTTTTGGTCTAAAATGGATAATTGACTTTGGGCTTGTACAAACCCACCTACAATTCAGCCCAAAAATACAAATTGTTCCATTGCTATCACTAGCTCTATCTCTCTGTCTTTATGTCAGTAAATCCTAAAAAAATAAATATCCAAGACTTAAATGACAATTTTTAGGATAAATTATATTTTACACTTATATTTTTGAATATATTTATATAATTTATAAATATTATGATATATAAATTTTTAAAATATTATTAATTAATATATTTTTAATGAATAAATATTAAAATTATCTTATTATTATTATTATTATTATATGCGCATAATTAATACTCTGTTGTTAGTTTCATATTGAATATATTTAAATTTTATAATTAATTATAAAAATTTTATTTTTATTCTTTTTAATGAATATTATAATTAATTTGTATTTTTTCATTTTTAAAGTATTTTTAACTATAAAAAATAATATTAAAAATTGTATAATTTATTAAATTTATATTTTAATGTTTGTTAATAGTTAACCAATAAACTGATCCGAAAAATCAAAATCGATAAAATGGTTAACCGAAATTAATAAACTAGTTTAATAAATTTATTATTGAATCGGTTAACCGGTCCATACTCATATGTACATATATATTCTAAAATTAGTTACTTGTAAAAAGTAAAGTACTATTTTTACGCTTCACTTTTACATTTTATTTTTTTAAAATTTAAACATTTTTAGGTAGAAAATTAGAAATTCACTTTTAATAATATTGATTTGAATACTAGTCATCAGTCATCACAATATATCAACCCAAATCTGGATCAAATATTATTTTAGTGTGAATTTGAATTAGTCGGGCTAATGGATTCGGTTAGTCCATGGTTAATGCTAAATGATAAAACCTATAACATTAAGAAAATGCCGCATCTTTCTTTCTTGCTTTTTTTTTTTTTTCGGACACCCTGAATGTTTAAACTTGAGATATTAATTGAAGGTAGTAATAGAAGATTTATAGCAAAAATTTGTTGGAAATTAAAGTATTAATGGATGATGGAGTAATGATATAATGGCATGCGTAACATAACTTGGGTATTTCTATTATCTACGTTCATTGGAGACACATTTAAACTGCCATACCCTTAATAATTTGAAAGCATGCGCAAAGAGCTGAGTACCTTAAAAAAAATCCAACTCACTCTCATTTTTAGGAAATTCTTGCCCTAGTTCCGGTTTAGGTAAGAAGACTCCCTCAACCATACTATCTCCATCTATTTATTGAAAATTACCAGGATGATGTTGACTGGCCTTGCCTGTTCTCCATTTTATGCTAGAATATTTGTGATAAAGCACGAAATAACTTTATCTGTAAGGAAGAGAGCTGACAATTGAAGGTGTTTGGTCGGATGTATTTCGCTCGATCTCCTTTCTTCTTCCGTAATCCTCGAGAAGATTAACCTGTTAGG
Source organism: Excoecaria agallocha (assembly GCA_037975025.1). Classification (NCBI taxonomy): domain Eukaryota; kingdom Viridiplantae; phylum Streptophyta; class Magnoliopsida; order Malpighiales; family Euphorbiaceae; genus Excoecaria; species Excoecaria agallocha. Next base: position 9,245,134 of record CM075806.1, on the reverse strand, counting down.
ATTTCTCTCTATCCGATCGGATGTGGAGGTTCTGATGAAGGGTCGACCGTTTGAATATTGCAATCCATCCATGACATTGGTCTTCCTTATTCTGTTGGATCCGAGAGCATCACCAGCTGGATGTGCTGTCTGGCCCTTTTCATCAGGTTGGAGAGACTAGTCGGTGGCCTTATTGTCAAAGATTTGGAAAGTGGTCGATCCAAGATACCTCTCACCAAGGCATTCGACGCCACTTCTACGTTTACATTCCTTATTTCTGACAGCATGGCCTGGAAGCGATCGATAAAGTCTCTAAGACTTTCATCAGCCTTTTGGTGGAGGTTGCATAGGTCGCTGACTGACTTTGTTGCGCGTGCTTGCATAGTGAACCGCGTGGTGAACAGCTCTTTGAGTTGTCTGAAGGAGGCGATTGATTCTTAAAGGAGTTCGAGGAACCATTTCAAGGCATCTCCTCCCAGGGTGGTGGGTAAGACTCTGCAAGCAATCCTTTTATCTTAGGTGTAGACCTATACTTTAGTCAAATATTCATTAAGGTGAATAGTGGGATCAGTTTTACCTATATACTTATCCATCACTACGTCCCTCCACCTGGGGTGCAGCTTTGATTCCATAATATTCCCACAGAAAAGAGAGGCAATGTTGCTGCTGGTGTTCCCCTTAAATATACCCCGCATCTCCACCATGGGTTCAACCAAACCAAATTGCTGGAGTTTTTGCTTGAACCATTTATCTTCTTTTCGTCCACTTGCTGTGTAAGTGAGCTCCCTTTCAGATCTGTGGGGGCGACTGCGATTAGGTGTGAGCATGAGGGATGGATCATCGCCAGAGAATGGAGTGGATGATCTACTGGGGATGTAAGGAGCATCTCTGCTCAAGGACATTGTCTGCTTTCCCTTATCGTATTTTCCTGGGGTTCTAACCCCTATCCTTCTGACGTTATGGGCTCGTGGCTCATTTATAAAGATTTCCTTATTTCTTCTTCCTCCGAAGTCTTCTATCATGAAAATTATTTCATGACCTCTTCGAAAGTCCTAGGCATTTTACCCTTTTCAGAGTTTGGACCACACTCTTAGTGAGGTCGCTAAGAATGGCACATATATCTCTGATAGTAATAGGGGCATCCTTCGGTTATTGCATGACCACGTCGTCGAGATCTGAGAGGAGCTTACCCCTAGCGAGCGATCTAAAAGATCTCTCTTTTAGCCCTGAGGGCCTAGATCTATCCTGGCCGTTGTGATTGTGCTCGCTGGATCTTGAATCTGCCATGAATCTCAATGAAAACACCAAATGACAAAGCACGAAATAACTTTATCTGTAAGAAAGAGAGCTGGCAGTTGAAAGTGTCGATCGGATGGATGGACCTATAAAAAGGAGTGTCCGATCGGACCCGAACGTTAGCACTCCGAAGCTTAAGTCAGTAGCTTTTAGAGAAAGAGTACTTAGAGAGAGAGTCTCAGATAATCAATACTTGGAGCCATTATATTTTAGGCTATTTATTGGAGATAAGGGAGGGGTATTTGAGTACCTCGGAGAGTGATAACTGGCAGTTGAAGCAGGTGAGCTATGATATGATAAGGAGCAAGTGGAGCGTATGGGCGTTGGCTAGTGTCAGTGGATTGATAGGACGTGCTGTCCCATCAGCCCGATCGAACATCGCCTTCCTATCTTGTCTTTTCAGGTCATGCTCTTGCCTTTTTGTTAATGGACTTGGGCCATGCCAAGTGTTGTTGGGCCGACCTGAGTGGGCCTTGGAGATGTTTTTTTTCATAGTTATCATTTGGATTAAAAGAAACCCTAGTGTTTTTACCCAAAAACATGTGGCAGGCGATGAGTTAATTTGCAAAAGTTCTCAATGTGCCGAGCATATGAAACAAGCTATGTTTTCTAAGACCGATGGTGTTAAAAACAACATGGCTAGAGTCCCTAAGGTGATTAAATGGGAGAAATCCCCTGCGGGATGGGTGAAGTGAAGATCAATATTGATGGCGCAGTAAAAATGGGTTCTAGGTTTTCCAGTTTTGGGAGGGTCTGATTCGGGATAAGTAAGGTTTTTGCCTAGGAGCTATTGCCCATAATTGTAATGACTATACTAGATAAACCAGATTACCGTTACTAATCACATACATTAATTCTATCGATGTTATGACTTATCTGTTAATGATGCATATATGAACATACATACATTCATTCTATGCATATCATGCATGATCATGGACTTATACTTTCACTTGCTGTTGAGCATTCCTTACATAACTTTATAATTACATGCCTTTACATATACAAATACATCAGCTATAACCAAAAGAGATACAAAATGAATCTCCCACATTAAATGCTACTTCTAATCCGATGTTGGCTTGTTAGATTGTTGGCTATATCCCTGAACAAAAGTTCTACCCTGCGAACCTACACGGATAAACACCCGTGCTAAGCTATAAAGCTTAGTGGGGAACAACTAATAACACCTTGATAACCACTCACAGTAGTTATCACCAAGCATTCAATAATAATAAAATACACTGCCTTACAGGATTAATAATGATATAACAGTATCATTTAATCAGAATAATAACAAACTTTATAATGTAATTACACAAATGGCCTGCATACAATTCCCTGTGGGTGTGGATAACGGGTACAATGGATACCCGAAGGTATCAAAACAGAAGGATACCCGTAGGTATCTAAACAGAAGGATACCCATAGGTATCTAAACAGAAGTCTCATATAGAGACAAACAGAAGACTCATAAGAGTCAAACAGAAGCAGCTGCGATAACCCTATAGGCATGCCTATCTATCCACAACCAAGTCTCTATGTGCAGGCATAACATATCATATACTGTAACTTATTGAAATACATTTATGTATGTCTCTATTTGAGAAATAGAAACTTACCTTTTTATTCATTAAGCAAACTTGCATATATATAGAGAACACATTTGCCATATATCTGTAATTTAGGATGATTTATAAGCTTAGGAAGGTCTTAGACAAGTCTATACCTTAAAAAGAAAATCCAAGAAAATTCAGTTTTCAAAATACAGGGGAGGGTCACGGTTACTAACATTTCATAGTAACCGTGAGACCCAACTTGCAATAAGGGTCACGGTTACTATGAATTTCCTAGTAACCGTGAGTCATATTGCTCTTAGGTTCTGGACTAAAACAAACTACCTCACGGTTACCAACATTTTTATAGTAACTGTGAAGTAGGATGGTGAACTCAGGTCACGATTACTAAGAATTCCTTGGTAACCGTGAGATAGTTCGGATTTTGTCTCTGGACCAAAAGCTCATTACCTCACGGTTACTAGTCTCAGGGTAGTAACCGTGTAATAATGCTACGAGACTGGGTCACGGTTACTATGAAACTTTAGTAACCGTGGTCCAGTAAATACTTTTAGTCTGGACTGAAATTTTAGGCACCTCACGATTACTATGAAATTCATGGTAACCGTGAGCCCTAAACCATCTCGAGACCGATTTCCAGTCTCGACTTCCATCCCCTTTTTGACCTGAAAAACAACAATTTTAGCCAAAGTGGCCTTCAACAAAGTTGTAGGCCTATGTTTCTAGTTTCCAAAACACCAAAAATAATTTCAATAGAACCTATAAAACTCCAGTTATTCAAGAAAAACCACAGACTGCTCAAAAAGGCAAAAGTCACAAACACAATCAAATTTGAATACCGATTTTCACTATCATGCAGTGAAAATCAGATTTCAGTTTCTTCTAACAAAATCAAGGCATGTAAGTCTAGTTTCTATAGCAACTAGAATTTCATCGTTTGAACAACTATAGCTCAAGATATGAGCAGAAGTGTACAGACTAGTCAAATGATTTTTAAAACAGATTTTCATATTGACAACCAAAACTCACATGCTTTCAATTTTAAACCCTTCTAAGCTTTAAATCATCCATAAACACATGAGAGAGGCACCCAAGATCTCTCTCATGACAAGTCAATATTTATACATATACATATACACATACAAAATCCTAAGCTCCCATACCTTGTTGAGCTCCTCCTTTCTCTTCAACCTTGAAAAGTTTCCTTCCCCTTTCTCTTGCTTGTTTCTCTTTCTAAAACACATAAAACACTTCTATGAAAACCTAACAAGCTATACAAAGAATCACTTACATTAAAGGAGAAGCAAGTTACCTTAACCTCAAATATCCAAGTAAAACTTCTCTTTTTCTTAGCCCCAAAACAAAGAAATCTAGAGAGAGAAGATGAGAGAGAGAGCTTAGGGTTAGAGAGAGAAGAATGGAGGATGAAGATGAAGACCAAGGGTGGCCGGCCATCTCTCCAACAAACTAAATATCTCCCTCTTAAATACTCCCAATTGGTCCAAATGTCAAGTTAAAGCCAAAATTGCCATTTAGTCCCTCAACTTTCCTTTATTTCTAATAATGCCCCAAAACTTACTCTTTTGCTTTTCAATTAAGTCCTTCAAGACATACATACACACAATTAAACATGAACACTAAATATTAAGTAGTGTTAATTCTTCTAGGGTACACTGAGGGGCATTACAATAATATTTTGGAAAATGTATTGTCTTAGTCTAGCTTGGGACCTTGGATTTCGGCAAATTATTTTAGTCTGATAGTAGCTCTTTAGTTTCTCTAGTTCAGGATAATGGGAATTCGGCCTTCGTGTTTATCAGTCAATTTCGAGCTTGTATCCAACCAATGAGATTGGACTATTCGTATTTACCACATTTTTCGTGAGGCCAATATGTGTGTAGACTAGATTGCTTTTTTTGCTCATATGTTTTCCCATCAGTGCATCTTGCTTCATCAAGTTCCCTTTGGGTTAGCTAAGCTGTTGGAAGCTGATTACGAAGGGGAGGGCTTTGTCCGCTTGTGTCCTAGTTAGGTTTTTGTTGCTTTACTTCTGTGTTAAAAAAAAAAAAAATTCATTTTCAATACAAACACTTCCTTGAATTTGCATATATTCAAATTTTAATTAACCCCAAAATTAAGAAGGAAATATATGGAAAAAATGGAAATGTGAAAGGCAATTATTTTTTAAAACTATTTTAATTTTTTTTACTTGATATTATATTACAAGGACACTTTATTAAAACTAGAGACTTTTACAAAACTACCCAAAAAATGGAAGCCCCTTTTAAAAATGCAACCTTTTTTCTCCCCTTTTTTTAATTTTTTATTTTTAAAAATACCCCATTTTTCAATTCAGCTCAAACACTCAATCTTTCATTCCTTTTTTTTTTTCGTTAGATTTTTCATCTTCCTCTTCCTTCTGGGTTTTTTCCTTTTTCATCTTCTTTTCTTCTGCATTTTTTTCATCTTCTTTTATTCGTTAGATTTCTTCGGTTTCATATTCTTCATTTGGCGATTTCATTTCCATCTTCTTCATTTTACGATTTCATCTTCCAGCATATTTTTCATTTGACGATTTCATCTTCTGCATGTTCTTCAATTGACGATTTTATTTTCTTCATTTGATGATTTAATTCCATCTTCCTCATTTGGCGATTTCATCTCCATGCCTCTCCTTCATTTGATTTCATCTCCCTGAATTTCCTATTGATTTTTTTTGTTAATTCTGTTTTTGGAAAACCTTATATTGACTTGTATTGTTTAATGAATTATTGATGGTTATGATGTAAATTTTGATGGCTTTATCAGGATGTAAAATTTGATATCTTAATGACTGCATATAAAGTGTTTGCCAAAATGCCAATATGAATTTTTTTCTATGAACAAATATTCTATAAAGTATTGTAATTTTTAATGCAGAGACGGATAACATTCCAATTTTGATAAAATATAAAAGAGAATGGACCTATGATAACCAATTTGAAGGATATAAAGCATTGTCAACATTCACAACACTTGCATCAAATTATCATGAAGAAAAACTGAGAAAAAGCTACATTTTGTCTCAAAAACTGATAAAAATCACTTTTTTTTATTCATTTATCGCAAATTATAATTCATTTTTTGTTTTAATTAATAGTTAAAAAATTTCTATTAATATTCAATTTAATATTTTCAAATGGATAATATAATCTCAATTTTTTAAAATTGGTATACCCGATGATATACTTGGTATATCAGGTGGTATACCAAAAAAACATAAGAATTTTAATTCTGGATTTTGGTATACCGGGTGGTATACCAGGTATATCATTAGGTATACCAAAATTTAGAATTAAAATTATCTTCTGGATTTTGGTATATCCGATGATATACCTGATATACCACCTGGTATTTTAGGTATACCTGACGGTATATTTGGTATATAAAAAAAACATAAGAATTTCAATTTTAAATTTTGGTATACCGGGCGGTATACTAGGTATACTGTCGATTATACCAAAATTCAGAAGACAATTTCAATTTTGGATTTTGGTATACTCGACGGTATACCAAATTTCACAATTCAAAAAATTAAAAATATAAAACAAATATTTTGCTCATATGCAATCTTGATATTTCAATTCAAAGATACAAGCATAAACATTTTTTACTGTTCAATTCAAAGATAACACAAACATTAATTATTTTATTTTATTGTTTAATCTCATTTGGTCAAACTCATCACAAGTGGATTCACGTGATTTTTAGAAGTCAATGAACAACTCTTAAACATAGATTATTTATTTTATTATTTTCATCCATAATGCTGCACAACAATTTCAATGGTTCATTAATTATTGTAGCTCCATGTTGTTGGTTTTTGTAGAGCATATATGGCAACTTGTTCACTGCCAGATCGATTTTTATTTATTTTTTAAATCAAATCACTATAAGAAAATTCTCAATTACCGACAAAATTTTTTTTGTAGGCAATTACCGACGAAAAATTCTTTTTCGTAGGAAAAATTGTCTGAAAATATATATATTACGACGAAATAATAAATCCATCGTAAATAATGGAGGAAAATATTGTCGTCCAATTTACCGACGAAAATTAGCAACGGATTTTAAAATATCCGTCGTAAATTTGGCGCCAATATTGTGCGACTAAAATTTCACTCTAAATTTACGGACGAAATTTATTTTTGTAGGTAAATTACCGATGGAATCCTCTTTCCGTAGGTAAATTACCAATGAAATCGTATTTCCGTAGGTAAATTACCGACGACATTTTTTTTCCGTCGGTAATTTACCTACGGAAATATAATTCTGTAGGGAATTTTCCTTTGTAGGTAAATTACCTACGGAACCACAATTCCGTAGGCAATTTAGCTACAAGAATACAATTTCGTAGGAAAATTACCTACGAAATTATGGTTCGGTAGGTAAATTACTGACAAATTTTTTTTTTCATCGGTAATTTACCTATGAAAATATAATTTTGTAGGGAATTTTCCTACTGAATTTTTCCCTATAGGTAAATTACCTACGGAACCACAATTCCGTAGGCAATTTATCTACGAAAATACAATTTCGTAGGTAAATTTCCTACATAATTATGTTTCCGTAGTTAATTTACCTACGAAAATTTTATTCCGTAGGTAATTTTCCTACGAAAATTTCATTTCGTATGAAAATAAAAAATTCATTTTTATTCTTTGACTTTAATTTAAAATCATGAAATTATAAATTTTAGTTTAAGACAATTAATTAATTAAATTATATGTTAATCTAAACTAAATTCATGTAAATTTTTATTTAGTGACTATATAATCGAAAAAATGGTTAAGGTTTATAAAGTTTGGGATTTTTGGTTTTCGATTCAGTTTCAATCCATTGTTTGAAAAAAAAAAGCCCTCAATTTTTTATAATAAACAATTAAATGTTTTTATATGCGTATTTTTGCCTTCTTGCTATGAAATTGAAAATCAAATGGATGTATAAGAGAATTAGTGGAAGATTGAAGCTGATCAAGCAAAGCCCCTCTTTAATTATTTACTTAAACCTTAATCTCTATTATTTTATTAATATTTCAATCAAAATATTTATGTCACCGTGAAGATAATTGGAATCAACTAAGTTTTTGGTTTAGGTAATAACATGCTCAATTCTTGAACATGGCAATTTATACATGGTATATATTTTATATTCAGTTTTTAAATTTAATAGTTTTGGGTAATAATAATAATAATAATAATAATAATAATAATAATAATAATTATTATTATTATTAATTAAAGTGACATTAAGTATGTTAACATATTAATTTAAAATATGTTAATTAGAATTAATATTTATTAAAAATTTAGTAGTATATTTAAAAACAATAAAAAATTTAATTAATAAAAATGTAAATAATAAAAACATAAAAAATTCAATAAATATATATTTTAACAGTAAGTAATGGTTTTAATGTTTTGGAAGATTTTGAATTTTTTATTTTTTATATAAAAAAATCTTTTTTATTGTATTCAAATTAACTCCTCCCTCAATATCGCCAGCTGCCTATATTGAGTGTTACTTAAAAACAACGATCCGATTGACAATGGAGGAAAAAGAGGGGGCATAAACGTAATACCGCCTCTCGTTTTCTCTACTCTCTTTGCTGGAACAAAGGTAAGCCTGCCTCTGCTCTGCTGCGTTCCTTTTAGAAGAAGCGAGCTGACGTAAAAAATGGTATGATTTTCTTTAATCTTTTACTCTTACTTTTACTCTACGATCTGATTATTGCTGTGTGAGACAATGAGCTTGTTTTGGGTCAACTCCTTGAGACTGAGCAAATGTTTCGTGAAGCTGGTGAGAAGTGGCCTGTCATTATCCCAGAGGAAGAGCTTCATCAGCCAGCTCCTGGCACCAAGGTTAGAGTTAAGACTTTATTGTTTTTCTCCTCTTATCAACCCATTGAGCATTAGTTCAAATAGGAATTAAGCACAATCAGATCCATAATCTTTAGTAAAAAGTCTAAAAGCCGCATTATACATCCCTAGCACAAGAATGCAAAAGCCATTGCTGCTACTTCTGCATCTTCTTCTTCTTCTTCTTCCTCCTCTTTTTTGCCCATCCCTTGGTTATTTCATAGCAAGAAAGCAAGGAAATGTTGAAATAGGGATTTATTTGGTCCTGCTAGATTATGTCTCTCAAACTTTTGAGATTGACAAATGAAATGGCAATTTGTTCTTGATTCAAAACTTTTGCTACTTACTAAACGTGCTTTTGTCGTTGATCGCATTTTACGTGCATGTGATTATGTACATATCTTATGTGGCCATAATGCCATTGGCCAAAATGTATAATGCACTTGCTGTTTTTTTGCCATCGCAGCCAAGAAAGGCAGAAGAGAAGTAGCCCTGTTGATGCCCATCTGCAGGTAAAGACAAAACAGAGTAGCGCGGAAAGAAAGGGTCTTCTGTTGGAACCATGTATGTTTTAATTTCCTGTGGAAATGTTGATCCTGCCAGAAAAATCTTCTAAATGAAATGAATTTTTGCATTTTGGAAACGTCTTCTCTATGGAATAAAATAAACGGATTCGGTAGTGGGTAGCAGCCGTTTGTTTCCATGGAGTGAACTTGAATGAAGCAAAAATTAGTTTAATTTAATCATCAAGGATTAGGATTTAAGATTAAAAATTTTATCAAGTTCCAATTGATCAAGAATTGCAGATATACACAGCTGCTCTCCATTGTGTACGTGATTTGCAATTTCCAGTGGCAAGGCCAATTATACTCTTATTTTGGACTGTTTCTAAAATGTGTAATTTGATATTTCATTATAAAGTTTTTGGTAACCTCAAAATAAGCTCCATCCCTTTGTTTCATTAACCATCTCACCTAGCAATTCTCATTTTTGTTTGGAGGACAATACAACGGTTGTTTTGTGGAAGCTGATTACTTTGTTTTCTGTTGTTTAATCTAGATTGTTTGTGACTGATTGCAAAACGTGCGACCTATTTCGGGATGTTAAACATCTTCCATGCTATGTATAAATCCTCTTTTAATGTTCTATTAATTGATTCTTAGCATGTATAATGTGTTTATTTTGGTTATACATTAGCATGTATAATGTGTAGATGTTAAACATCCCTCAATGCCCCAAAGCATTGGATGCTTGACAAACTCTCCAAGTCTTGGATTGTCATTCAGCACTGTAACTCTCTATTATGAATGGACTGCTGATGGTTTTTTTTTTTTGGTATTATGGGACTTCCATAGTTAAATTGCACATGATATTGAGCCTTTACTTGGTGCTATTTTGCAGTTCATTGGGAATTTCCAGGAAATGTGTGGCATGAATACTGGGTGGGGTGCTGGTAATTAAGTTCTACATTTTTTTTGTTTGCTGAATATATATATATATATATATATATATATATATATATATATATATATATTTGGGTTAATTAAGCTGTTATTGATCAAGTGCCATGAAGTAAGTTTAATTTGGGCTTGTTGTACAATATCCAAGTGATTTCTTTTATTTTCTGCAATCAATAACATTTTTATGGCATTTTCTTCAATCAATAGCATTTTTAAAATTTATAGAGCAATTTAATGCACTTTTTAAAATTCAAAAAATAATTTAATGTATTTTTTTTGTTTTATCCTTATATTTATATTTTAAATGTATTTATTCGTTTGTTACTATTTTTTCTGTATTAATTAATAAAATAATGATATAGATAATTATTAATATTTTTTATGATATTGAAATGTATTCATTATTTTCTTAATCTACACTTAAGGAGAGATTATTAAAGAGGGATGGAGTGAGTAATGTATTCAATAAAAAAATCATTTCTATATATATATATATATATATATATTTGAAAACTAAGAATTGGTTTTGGATCCACTCCCAATAATTAGTTAACTACTATGCTACAATCTTTTTTCTCTCTTTGTACGTTCCTAATTAACTTTATAGTTTTCTTTATTTTTTTTAATTGTAGTTTGTAAGTGAAAAAAATTGAGAATAAAATTGTTTCTGTCTACTTAAACTGTCTCGCCAAGCCTCCTCGCCTCCGTTGGCACCGCCATCGGTAGGCTATTTTGAATGATTTCGCTGTTTTTCTTCTTTTCAAATTTCTGGCATTAAATTTCCTATTGTGTTGAAGTGCATTCATCTTTTTCCTGTTTCAATTGTCACCAGGAAAACCTAAATTTAATTTCTTTTTGCTATGTCCATTTACTCTGGTTTCAAACGTATGGTTATAGTTGCTTACAATTTATATTTATGGGAGCAAGTACACTGTAATGTTGAATCAGTAACATAAATCTCAGTACCTTTGAAAGTTTTAGCGAAGCAAATTTGTATGTACTGCATCTGCATTCTTCATCTTCTATCGTTCTTAGCTGTATTAATACAATCTGTATGATTTTTCAGTGAATATTTATATAAATTAATGACTCATCATGCCATGAACTAGCTTCAATCTGGTTTAACAGAGAACTGGTCATGAAATCAATCCTTTTCGACATTGAAAAAGCTGATTGTCTTGGTACAAAAACTAGTAAACAAAAGATTTTACACCCCTCAGAGACGTGCTGGCCTTTAAATCCTTTGATAAAATTTCTGATATCTGCGATGAACTCATGCTCAAGGCAATGTTTCTTCTTCCTACTATCTTTCTCTCTCTCTCTCTCTTCCTCATAGCATTTCTCTGCTTTCTCATACCCTATTGTCAGGTAGTATTGCTGATCATAACAATCTTTTTTTTTTCTCAGGTGGCAGCAGAGGATGTTCCATTTCAGGACGAATGGCCTTATGCTATTCATCTTCTAGGACACATTTATGTGAATGATATGTAAGTTTATTGATAATCTTAGGAATTATGTTTTCAGTTTCTTGCTTCTTTTCCTTTTGAATTTTGCCTTGTTCATGATTTGCATTCGCTTCTTGGTTCGATGAATCCAGAGAAGATTTACTACTTTCTACATTTTCTTGGTGTTCCCCACCTTCGCATTTTCATAATTTTCTTGGGAAGTTTTTTCAACTACCTGATGTTGAGCGATTGTGCTTTCTTCAGAAATTTGAGAATTTTCTTTATTACCGTTGAACACTGCGTTACTATCTTGTTTGCTTCCATTAGTATCATTCTGCTCATTCAGGTTAACATTTTTAGGATCATCAGATTTAATAGCATCAGCAGGAAGATCGCCAGGATTGTCTTCAAAAACCGGTTGAACCTTTTTATTCTCAGTGACCTCATTTTCAACATTCTCTGCGGTGGATATGGTGGTGGTTGCACTTTTACAAGTTGTGGCTTGGCTAATGTGAGTGGTGGTCTGTGGTGTGACAATAGAGTTTGAGGTTAGCATCCATACACCTACTATGCATACTGCTATAAATGCTATTGTAGTAATTGTTGATGTGTGTGAAGATCCTGAACTGCTTCTTTAATTGTTTCGATATCTCTTGTTGATTGCAATTTGATACTATTGTTGTTTGGTTTTGGGTGCTAAACAACTTTTGAGTGTCACTGTATTTTGGATTTCATGAATGCTTATGGAACAAATTGATGTTTATATTGAAACACTAGTTGTAATATAAAAATTTCCAGATCTTCCAATACTTTTTGTTGCATCACCAACTGGTCAATTTATAATATGGGATATGATATATCACCGTTTTATTGATATGTTATTTATAATGAAATGGCCATTCTCAATTCAATAGAATATGCCATTCACCACTTTTTTAGAAGGTAATTTCAAATTAAGTATGAAAAGCTAGCATATCGTCTCAAATACTGCTTAGATTACTGTATGTATGTATGAGAATGGTAAATACTGATCTTAGCTAATTATTAAAAATATATAATATTTTTAGTGATGGAATAGTGACGGTTAATTCCGTCGTACCTTTTTTAGCAGTAGGCAAATTTACCGACGGAAATATAGTACCGTCGTTAACTGCCTATGGAATAATTATTTCCGTCGGTAAAATTACCGACAGAAATATAATTCCGTCGGTAATTTTAACGACGGAAGCTAAATATGGAGAATGACGACATTTTCGGTCTGTACCTCCTGACGGAATTAGCGACGGTCGGTATTTTTCGTCGGCAAAAATGCCAACAACCGGATCTCCTACGCCATTTTCCATTGCTAAATTCCGTCGGCAATTTTATTATCCTATGAAAATTCACTCAATTCCGTCGGGAAAGTGAATTTTTCTTGTAGTGAATGATATCATTTGATAGTGAAATTAATAAGAAATACGACAATTTTAGTAAATTAAAACTTATTTGTCTTATGAAAATTGAGATGGATATGCAGCATATCATTCAAAATCAAAATCCTTATTGAATGGGAAAACAAAGAAATATGTAGAGAAGACGCAGAACAAAATCATTTCATTATGTATAAGACAAAGAATTAAGTATCAAAAATCATGTACAAAATCCAACTTTCAACATAATTAGTCTAAAAGGAATGACTTTTCACATTTGCAAAAATAAAAATAAAAATTACAGCAATTAAATGGATGAACAAAGTAAGAGACGATAAAATTTTTCCAATAATTGAGAACATAACATAATCAAGGCTGGCATAGTTTTTTTTTTTTAACCATTGTAGCCATATATTTGCCCTGGTGTTCTGCAAGTACCAACTCCATCTTTGGTGTAAACTCCTGCACCATTGAGAGATCCTCCTCGAATAGATTTCGTATTAAACATACCAACTCCAGAGTATAGTCAATGCAAATGAATGCATAAAAATGATCTACCAAAGCAACTAATATGAGCCAAGCCAGGTGCACAGATATAAATGCAACAAGATGCAAGAAAAGGACAATTTGTTGGATTAAACTAACATATTCATTTTTCAATAAATCAACAACAGAAGACATTCGATTAAATTAGTAAATTGAACAATATGGAAGGAAGATTAGCTTTCACAAAAGTACAAGAAAAGCTCACTGATCTACTTATGTAATTTTAGTCCTTGCTAAATCGTTATCACAGCAAACTGTACATGAAAAATGCCATTGTGACATATCATCAAACATCCACCATGCATTATTTTAATAGATCAAAAACTATTATTTATTTATTTATTAGATTTGCAATCTCTCAACAACAGCAAACTGCTATCTCACTTTTACTCATTAGAATTGGGATTGGTTCGGTTCTTTCAATACTAGCAATGGCAGTAGCAGCTCTAGTTGAAATCAAGAGAAAAAGAATTGCTACAAGTTCAGGATTGCTCGATTCGAGAGAGCCGTTGCCCATTACATTCTTCTGGATTTCATTCCAATACTTGTTCTTAGGTTCAGCAGATCTTTTCATGCTGGCAAGACTGTTGGAATTTTTCTTCACCGATTCACCAAGCAGTATGAGATCATTAGCTACCTATCTTTCTTGGCCATCCTTGGCCATGGGTTACTACTTAAGCACAATAATTGTATCCATAGTTAAAAACATCACTAAAAACTACAATCACAGACCATGGCTCGTAAGTAGCAAGTTAAATCACCATCACCTCGAACGATTCTACTGGCTGATGTGCGTGCTAAGGGCTGTGAATTTCTTTCATTACTCATTCTAGGCCAACTGCTATAGATACAGATCAACAATAAGAGGTAACTAGATAAGTAATTTATGTATAGATATGACGTTGAGAGGCGAGTGAGAAGAAGAGAAGCAGAAATAGGTGACCTAAAAGTTAGGGCTTAAAATAAGAAAAAGGACATTTTTAAAAATGAAAAATAAAAAAAGGTATTTTAACATGTTTAATAGATGGTTGCATTTTTAAAATTTTGGGTTAAAAAAGTGGTATAGGATGCAATTTTCTCTAAAAATTAATTACACTTTCTTCAAATCCCAAATTCACCAAATCTTGAAACACTTATAAATCACAATTAGGGGTGTGCATCGGTCGGGTTCGGGTCAACCCGACCCGAACCCGAATAACCCGAGACCCGAAATTTTAGGAATACTCTCACCCGAACCGACCCTACTAAACTGTCGGGGCCCTACCCGATTAACCCGAGTAATTTCGGGGCCCGACCCGAACAACCCGATTATTAATTTTATTTTAATTGATTAAACTGAAATTTTAAGTAAAATACAATTAAATACCATAAAATATATTATAAAACTATAACAAAACAATTATAAAATTACAACAAACATATATTGCATAATAAATCATCACTAAAACAATAATAAAAATAAACATCCACAAATAACACTAACAATAATTAAAATAAACGTCCAAAAATGAACATAAAAAATCAAATTAAACATCCAACAATAACTAAAATATAACATCCATCAATAACAAGCATGTATTAAAAACGACACCATCATTTCCGCTCTTGAATTTCTGCATATCATCCTAAATTATAAAATATGGGAAATAATTAATTATAAAATTAAGAACAAAATAAAATAAAATAAAATAAAATAAAATTAAGAACCATCATTTCCGCTCTTGAATTTGGCAGCAGCAACTCTGGAAATAAAGCTTGTATGTCTTTTTTGGTTTCTTTATTTAGCTCTGGAAATTCTTGATTCCTTAAAGCTTGTATTCTTGAACATATACAGAGACAATTTGTATATATTATATTTCCTTAAAGCTTGTATCACTTATGAGGCATTATTGAATATATAAATAAACAAAAAGATAAAGAAAAAGTGCATGATGAGTACCCATATATACTATATATATGATTGTTACCCATATATATGAAGGTGGTATCTGATTCAAAAATTCAATTCCTTAATCAGGAACAAATGGACTGCCGCATCAGCCCTACGAAAGATGAAGCAATGAGATTGTTACCATCAGGCTTATGAAAGCAAGAATCTCTCAAAATGAAAGCAGAAAAATAATGAAACTAAAAAAGAAGAATGAGGTGAAAACAGCAAAACGGAGTGCTAAAGGAAAGGAAAGGCAAAAGCAGGACACAAATACCTTAATACTTGTGCAGGGGAGGGGTCAGGCACAGATGTTAAAAGCAAGTGGTGCACGACGTCTAATACGA
>CM075806.1:9057419-9229051 GCA_037975025.1 Excoecaria agallocha | reverse complement strand
ACAAAGCAGCTTCCACAACACGAGTACTTCTTATTAATATTATTAGATATTTCCACCAAGCACATGATAGTGAATCAATACACTTACACCCTGCATAATTAGTCAATTAAAAACAACTTATTAAATTAATAAAAGAAGATTCATAATTATACACAATTACCAATTAATTAAGTGGTCGTATTATTTGACTTACTTATCATATTGGACGTTAACTTTTCCAGCATCAGGGCCAGCAATGATCGCAAAAGCTTCTTGAGATAAATCAATGGTGCCACGACAACCTGAAGGGCAATAATCCACAATTTTCACAACTACTGAGTTACCAGTGCAGGCGTTACCATCCACGCACTGCACTCTATACCCACAAGCTGCTTCATTTCCCCAAAATGCATCACTTGCTGCTGCTATCATCACTCCTTCGTTTATGTACCCATCACATGCCGATGCTGCATCTCATTAATTAATTATAATTAATAAAGCATATAACCAAAAAAAAAAAGGTCTACGCGCTAATGATAAACTTTGATGAATGAATTTTGATCCACAAAAACCTTCTGAATAAAGTTTATATAAAGTTTGCGTGGGTTTAGAAAGCTGTGGAATTTTGATAATCGTGGGTTTACTCTCCATTAACATGACTTAAACCATTATGTAATTAGCTTATTCACCGCTATAACCTCTTTCTGACATGACACTCTCTCCAATAAATTTTTGATTTGTGTGTCTAGTTTTATGGAAGTAAATAATAAGTTAGATTCCACTGGACAAAGAAATTAAAGTTTGGGTAATAAAAGTCCTTACAAACGTATGGAGCAGTGTAAAAAGTAGCAGTTCCACGATCTGCCGCAGTTTCTTGAGGGAAGAGGCAGATCGATAATGTTAGCAACGCTACCGTTACTATAGAGAAGATGTATGCAGGCTTAATTGTGGCCATTGTATAGAGATATACTCCACTACTAGCTAGTTTCTTTAGCAAAAATGGCGTGTCCAATGCTAATCAGGATTGCTTCTATTTATAGATATATAACGTATCTTATTCTCACTAGATTGAGTCATCCAAATTCCCACTTAACAGATTCATACAAAAATCCAAAATGTTCTCTTCTAAATATTTAAAAATATTTTATTATTAGAACTTGAATTCAATTTTTTAATTCAAAAATAAAAGATTTATACTATTTAATTTTATCTCTCGTGGATTCACAATGCATGTTGTTGTTGTTATTGTTATTATTATTATTTTGCATATTTACCTTGAATTAATCATGATCTATACGTCCAATTTCAATTTCATTTAATTTTAGGGATTTTCATGCCCTCTAGTAATTAATGTCCGGGTAAAGGAGAAAAAAAAAAACAAAAAGAAGAAGAAAATCATTTGTTAGGAAAATTTCTTATGAAAATCAATATGTGCGTATATTCATAAATCAAGTAAATAACATAATTTGATGTTAAAAATTTAATTTTATTAATCAAATACATTTGCAAATATTAATGTTTTTTCATATGTTATGATACTATTAACTAGATTTGAGAATCAATGCCTAAAATGAGTAGGTGTGAAATTTCTGTCACGTTAAATGTAATTTAAAATGAAAATCTAGAGATTTAATTTTATATTTGATTTTTATAGTCTATCATAATATAATTGAGGTCCAATGCAAAATATTAATAAAAAAAAATAGGACCTTACGTGTACCAAAGGAAAAAATATTGAAATTGCATGTCAGTGGTAAAATATCATCTTGGTCTTTAGGCCGCGCTGTGCATGTTGCGCAATTAGTTTTCTTGTTTTTTCCTTCTTGAGATTGACAAATATTATTATTCTATGTTAGTATTTTATTTTTCTTTTGTTGTCAAATCTATGTGTGAGGATGACTGGTTAATTATTTATTCTATTGCAATTGTGCAATGTAAAATCTTTATTTAACTAAAAATCAAGTTAATGGTAAAATGTCATTTATACATGTTAATTATTATTTTATTTATTTATTAAGCAACTTATTATATGTATTAATTTTCTATTTGTTTTCCTGGATCATTA
Organism: Excoecaria agallocha; assembly: GCA_037975025.1. Taxonomy (NCBI): domain Eukaryota; kingdom Viridiplantae; phylum Streptophyta; class Magnoliopsida; order Malpighiales; family Euphorbiaceae; genus Excoecaria; species Excoecaria agallocha. The sequence continues at coordinate 9,227,007 of CM075806.1, read as the reverse complement.
CTTATAATTGTCTGCTGGGTTCCCTTAAATCTTGCAGGATCCTTATCTGATATTAATAATATTGTTGGCTTATAAAAAAAGAAAAATAAGTGGAACAGTTATAACAGACAATGGGTGGCTGCCAATTGATTGATGGAAATAAATCGGGGAATATCTTGGTCATTTTCTATGTAAATATATATAACTATGATATCTTACACTTACGTGCAGCAACTCATTCCCAGCGAGTTAAATAAATCAATTCAAATCCAGTGCATTTCATTTGCTATTTTAAATTGAATATCAAGATGAGTTTTATCATTAAGTATATATCCTGTTGGTTATATGAATGAAAGAGTATATTTTCGGTTCATCATATTAAACCAATTGTCACATCATCTGTTGGTTCACCAAATTAAGAAAAGGATATATATATATATATATATATATATATATATATATATATATATATATATATATATATATATATATATATATATATATATATATATATATATATATATATATATATATATATATATATATATATATATGTTGATGGCACTATTAAATTTCCTGCCATAACCATTCAAAAAGAAAAGCACAGCTTCTTTTCATTAGTTCCAATATCTATGTGTGTGTGTGAGATACAAGAGTTTGTTGTACAGCAGAAATTTAAATGTATAAGAGATAAGATTATATTTAATAAATATTATTCGAAAATAATATCTTGTCCTTTCCTCAATTTGGTGAACCAACAGATGATGTGGCAATTGGTTTATTACATCAAATATATCATATATCAACAAATATGAACTATTATATATAGAAAAAATATATATATTCTTTTATCTAATGATTCAAATTTATTTACGCATGGTACATTAAATGTACCAAAAATATTACCGGAGTGAAGGGCTCTTTATAAAGATTTTTCTCCATTAACTAGCTTTTGCAATTAATTAACTTTGTTAAAATTAATACAAATTTGTGCGAAATTTTACAATTTTATATTGAATATTATTAGAATGAAGACATAAGTACGTTACAATTTTATATTGAATATTATTAGAATGAAGACAAGAAAGTAGGATACAATTTTATATTGAATATTATTAGAATGAAGACATTAAGTACAATCAGATTTCTAAGCATGCTTAGAGAATGCCTTTTGGAAGTTTCCAAACTTTGGGCATTTTCATGGGTGAAAATTGTTTGATTCATTCAGAGAATTAGCTTAAACTATAGGAGGAGAAAATGAAATTAGATTATGAAATCAATGTCTTGGCATGTTTGTGTTTGTAATGTAGGCATATTGCCCATCCTATACGTTAATTATAAATATCCACTACTTCTATATTGCTCATGACAAGAATAAAAATCATATATCTATATTAATTTATTATTAACAAGTTTTTGTCTTTAATTTCAAAAAAGAAAAAGAAGTTATTGTCGTTGAGCCGTGGGCTCACGTGATTAGCATCATCCGCTGTAAATATGGGAAGGTGGACCTTGAGATGAAGGCTTTGTTAATGTTTATATATAAGAGAGATCAATCAGGACAGAGTTTAATAATTTTTTTTATTAAAAAAAAAGAAAGAATAGAGGGATAGGAGTAATGGAGATATATTAGAACCACTCTTTCGACTGAATGTCATTTTAAGAATAGAGTTTACTAGGGGTGTACACGGTACGATATAATTCAGAAATTTATAAATCTCTATATTATTTTGAAATTTCGAAAATTTTAAAAATTAAGTATTGTAACTGTCTTGAAAATTTGAAATAATTCGGTACGATTTTACAAAAATTCAGTACGATTCTTCGGTTCTTTTAGTACAAAACAATACAATACAATCCAGTATTTCGAATAATTCAATATTCTTAAAATTTTGCATGCACATTAAATCACATTATTTAAAATGCAGAAGTTTAACAATCAGTATAGATTTCATAGTAGTAAAATCATTTTAATGATTTCAAGTATGAACTACCAGTATAGATATAATATAAAGTCAGTGTTACTAATGGAATTTATATGCATTTTTTATCTGTTGACATGAATTATATGGTGCATAAATATATTGCGTGCTATATCATCCCGTTAAAAAAACGAATTGAAAAAAAAAAGGAATTAATTTCTATATATTAGAAAGTAAGTACCTGTTGGTCAGAAGTTCTTTCCCTCTTTATGCAGTTATCATTCAATAACTAGTCAAAAGAAATAAAATTACAAAAAGTTAGAACGTTAGATAATGCCTTTGTTAAATTAATGCTTAACAATTTGAAATTCAAACTGAGGCAGCCTTTAATCATCCATAAAGCTGAAACCATTGTTCTTTTCTTTAAACACATTCTTTTTAGGTCTTAAAAAGAAAAAAAAAAGAGTAAACTCCTACGAATATAAAATTATTGCTTTTAATTTCTTAGTGAATTTTCAAATCAAATTTACTCAAAACCCTTTAAAGGAGGTATTAATTGATCCAATAAAGCAAGCATACCTGACCAGGATCCTTAGAAAATATACAATTTCTTTCCCCTTGAACCTACCAAATAAAATTTTTACAATCATTAATCAATTAATGCTCAAACAAAATTCCCAAATATTCTTATGCATATGTAACACATTTCCACATGCCTAATTATAAATATAAAAGAAAGAAATTTTTTTATTTCTGCGTCGAAAATTGAATATATATATATATATATATATATATATATATATATATATATATATATATATATCCCCTATAGTGCAGTATACAAACTTTACTACTGTTGAATGGGATAAAAACCATGTGATCATCAAATAGTATAATCAATGTGTGCATTCTTATCGTATCAGTTCCCACAAATAAACAAAATTTTACCTGGATATCAGTTGCTGGTGCAGGACAGTGCTGCTGAATCATTTCCTTTGATACAAAGCCAATACCAACATTCCATACTTCAGGAGGATGGGGTAAAAAATATTGTTTCAATAAGTTCTATTAATCAAATTTCTTTTGCTTGCATAGTACATCAACATATCTATTCTGAGTATGAGATAATACATTCATTAGGAAAGTAGTAATATTTGTTTTTAAACAGAATGCAAAAGCACATGCATTCGAAAAATTCAGTGTACAGAAGAGCCAATAGAAAATTGGCCGCACAGTGACAACCAGTGCATTTGTAAGCTTATGCTGACAGAAAATTATCAGAAGAATCAATTATTGCTTCATTTCTTTCATATAATTCAGCACTGAAACCTGTGTGTCAACATATAGTTTTCATCTTTCTACTTAAGAAGATTTTAACAAGTTCAAATCAAACACAAGATGAAACTCGATTTCAACACAATCTGACACAAGTGTATGCAATTTAACAATGATGATCCACTCTGATAATTCAATCTTTAATTTTGCAAGTAAAAAACATTAATTGAGATAGAGCTACATAATCGAAAAACAAAGGTCGAGATATAAGAGCTCTAATTTACCTTCAAAAGAATGTCATCATAAGTAACATTGGCATAAATAAGGTGAACCTTCATCCTGTCCTTTGGGTTTTCTAATATTGTTCTGGCAACCTAGGTGGATACATTGAGAAATAGTATAAATTATGAATATCATAGTTTTATAAAAAGAAACAGTTCAAGAAAGTTCCAAGATGAGGTCTTGAATACTTGAAAAGACAAAGTTAACCTATTAACAACATACTTGGAACATTGGAGTAATGGCTGAGCCTCCAGAAATCATTCCAAATGCTCTAACTTGTCCAGGTTGGTATCTAAAGTGCCCCTGCACAAATAAAATTTAATACATAAGCAACTATGAGAGACCTTATCTTTTTCACAGTATAATATATGCATAATCAAAAGCAGATTGTCAAGTTCACTCGCAAAAGCATATACCTTGGGTCCCTTCACAGAAAGATAATCACCAATACGTATCTCTCGAAAATGATGTATGTCTCTAAGCTCACCGGACCATCGTCGTAGTTTCATCGGAGCTTCGTCGGTGATGACCTACTACCGCCACAATTGAGATCCTGACCTCAGGGTCCTAATACCATTGTTCACGTGCTCAGATGCCTCGTCGTTTGGCTAGAATCTTCGCCAAAAGCTTTCAATATACCTAACTCCGATCTCCTTGCTGCCGACGAGAGAGGAAGATCAGGGGGTGCAGGAAGGAACGTCGGGTCATCAGGGGTTCGTTGGTGGTACCCTTGATGTCTCTGGATACTAGAGATGGCCGGAATCCCAAAGAAGAGCCACCGGTTGGATGAAAATCCAAAAATAAAGACAAAAAAATCCCTGCAAAGAAATCGATCCGACAGTGATTTGTTAGGAGTGACGGCGGGAGATGCAACTCGACACCGATCGTTGGCAATGGTGAGGCATCCTTCTGCGATCACCACTATTCCCATTCCCGATAGGTGAAGGAGAGAGGCAAAAGAAAAATGAGATAGGTTTTTGTTATATATATATATATATATATATATATATATATATATATATATATATATATATATATATATATATATATATATATATATATATATATATATATATATATATATATATATACCATTAGAAAAAAATTTCCCTCTTAATTTTCCCTCTTAAATTTAATTAAATTTTTTACTCCCTCCAAAATTTCAAAATAAAAAAAATTCCCTCTTAAAAAATTTAAAATTTGATTTTTATTTTTAAATTTAGGTTTTTACCATTTAAAAAATAATTTATATTTACCATTATTTATAAAAATTAGAGTAAATATAAAGTATTTTTTAAATAACTATTAAATTAATATTATTAATTCAATAATTTATAAAATAAATAAATCTTTGTCTTTGTTTATATATATTTCTTAATATTTAAATTGTTTATCAAATATTTTAAATTGGTACTCTAATCATTCTATTGGCACAGTTGAATTATTAATGTAATTATATATTTATATAATTAAATTAATTGATAAAATTTTATTGATATAATAATTGTATACAATTATATTATTAATTTAAATATTTAATTACTTATATAAATATTGTGTCAAAATAAATAAATATTAGTTGATACTAAAAGAAAATAAAATTAGTTGCTAAGTTGATTATATACATATATAATTACATTAATTGCTAAAATTTTGTTAATAAAATAATTGTATACAATTATATTATGAATTTAAATACCCAATTGTTCATATATGTATTGTGAAAAAATAGATAAATGTTAGTTGAGTGATACTGAAAAAAATAAAATTAATTGCTCACGTGATTATATACTCATATAATTAAATTAATTGATAAAAGTTTATTATATATAATAACTGAATACAATTACATTATTAATTTAAATACTTAATTATTTATATAGGTATTGTACAAAAATAGATAAATGTTAGTTGAGTGATGATGAAGGGAAATGAAATTAATAGCTAATGTGATTATATACTCATATAATTATGTTAATTGGTAAGTTGATTATATACATATATAATTACACTATTTGATAAAAAATCTCATTAATATAATAATTATATATAATTATATTATTAATTTACATACTAAATTACTCATATAGATATTATGCAAAAATAGATTAATACTAGTTGAGTGATACTATAAAAATAAAATTAATTGTTAAGGTGATTATATACATATATAATTACACTAATTGATAAAATTTTATTAATATAATATTTGTATATAATTGTATTGTTAATTTAAATACTCAATTACTCATCTAGGTATTGTGCAAAAATAAATGAATGTTAGTTAAGTGATATTAAGAGTATGTGTGCTCATATAAGTACATTCAATCATTCATGATATAAAAGTAAATAAAGTTAATTGATAAAATAATTACATATTCATATAATCATATAATTATATTAATAGATAAAATTTATTATATATAATAACTATATGTAATCATATTATTGATTTACAACTCCATTACTAATATATATAAGTATTATACGAAAATATATACATACCAGTTGAATCACACTAAAAATAAATAAAATTAATTGATAAAATAATTATACACTCATATATAAATACATTAATTGATAATATTTCATTATATATAATAAATATATTTAATTACATTACGAATTTAAATATTCATATAGGTATTGCTCTAAAATAGATGATTATTAGTTAATTGATATTCAAAGTAAGTGAAATTAATTGGTAAAGTATTTATGGGATAAATTCCTTAACTTACATATCTATATAGATATTTAATAAATATTATTTTATAAAAAAAATAAAATAATTATTGAATGATATTAAAGATATATTAAATTAAATACAAATTATTTTAATTATGTATTCATATTCATATATATAGAATAATTATTATAATAATTAAATTTCTGTTTTCAATAATTAAAATATTTAGTTTAACTTATTAACCAATTATTATCTTAATTTTATGTATTAAAATATATAATGTAAATAATTATGAGATTAAATTTATGCAGTAAATAATTTTACATAAATTAGTAAAATTTTATTAATATAATAATTGTATATAATTGTATTGTTAATTTAAATACTCAATTATTCATATAGATATTGTGAAAAAATTAATTAATGTTAGTTAAGTGATACTGAAAGTATATGTACTCATATAAGTACATTTAATCATTCATGATATAAAGATAAATAAAGTTAATTGATAAGATAATTACATACTCAAATAATTATATTAATTGATAAAATTTTTATATACAATAACTATATATAATCACATTATTGATTTACAACTTTATTATTACTATAGGTATTGTACGAAAATATATACATACTAGTTGAATGACACTAAAAATAAATAAAATTAATTGATAAAATAATTATACACTTATATAATACAATAATTGATAATATTTTATTATATATAATAAATATATTTAATTACATTATTAATTTAGATATTCATAAAGGTATTGTCCTAAAAATCTATGAGTATTAGTTAATTGATATTCACAGTAAATAAAATTAATTGATAAAATACTTATATGATAAATTGATTAACTTAAATATTTATATAAAAATTTATAAAGAAAATAAAATAGTGGTTGAGTGATATTAAAGATAGATTAAATTAAATACAAATTATTTTAGTTATATATTTATATTCATATTCATATTCATATTCATATTCATATATAGAATGATTATTATAATAATTAAATTTATTTTCTTAATAATTAAAATATTTAGTTTAATTTATTAACTAATTATTATCTTAATTTTGTGTATTAAAATATATAACTTAAATAATTATGAACTTAAATTTATACAATACATATAGAATAAAAATTATAAGTAATATTTATATATAAATTACTAGTATTATATATAATAATTAATAAATATCGATTCTTCCGGTACAATTCGGTATAAGAAAATTCAGTACAGTTCAATACGGTTCTCAGTCCGGTTCTCGGTTAAATATTCAGATCCGTTTCAAATAAAGTCAATAGTACAATTCGGTTCGGTTCTAGTAAAAAAGTTAACGGTACAGTTCGGTTCTGGATTTTTTCTTCGATTTTTTTAATTCGGTATAGGATGATCTAGATTCGTGTACACCCCTAGAGTTTACTAGTTTATCCGCACTTATTAAATCTATTCCATCCATAAATGAATGTTCATTCTTTTCTCTTTAGATTAAAAAAGTTCATTAATTACTTTATTATTTCACTAATTTGTCCTTAAAAATGGATAATTCAAAGTTTACTCCATAAAATTATAATTGAATATTACTTCTATTTTAAAAATTGAACAAATACTGACAATATCAAGAGCATAATTGAAATAAAATGTTCAAATATCCTATTTGGTAAATGAACAATAAATGGTGAATAACTTTTTTTCTTTAGCAAGGTAGACATTAGGAATGTTATAAAATAGGTTGGATGGGTTACTATAAGATTTAAATTTAATTTATATGTTATATTTTGTGAGATGGGTATAACTCAAATCACTATTAGACGAGAAACTTTAATTGTAAGCCGCTCCATCTATTTTTGAATATGGAGAAAAAATTTAATTGTAACCTACTCAATTTATTTTTGAATACTCTTAATAGACCCTTAGAGCAAATTTAATTCATTTGTTAGCACATAATACATCATAAAATCTATGATTTCACATATAATAAGTTTAATAATACACAATTCACCATTGTGTTGACATAACCCGGATAATAGAGGTAAGCAAAAAAAAAATCAAAATTTCGATTAACCAAAAAATATATCTGAAATCAAACTGAATTTTAGGTTAATCAAACCGAAATTTTAGGTTTACGATTTTTACTTTTAAAAATCGACGGTTAATCGCTCCAAAATTGCATCGATTGTGTATATATATATATATATATATATATATATATATATATATATATATATATATATATATATATATATATATATATATTCTAAATTTTATACTTATATTTTTTAATATTTATGTAATTTATAAATATTATGATATATAACTTTATAAAATATATATTTTTAGTAAATAAACATTAAAATTTTCTTCTTCTTCTTCTTCTTCTTCTTCTTCTTCTTCTTCTTCTTCTTCTTCTTCTTATTATTATTATTATTATTATTATTATTATTATTATTATTATTATTATTATTATTATTATTATTATTATTATTATTATTATTATTATTATATGTGCATAATTAATACTATGTTATTAGTTTCATATTAAATATATTTAATTTTTATAATTAATTATGAAAATTTTATTTTTATTTTGATTCTTTTAATAAATATTGTATTTAATTTGTATTTTTTCATTTTTAAAGCATTTTTACTATTAAAAATAAGGATTAATTACAAAAAAGTACTTCAACTATAAGGTACCTTACAATTTTAATACTTCATTGCTATTCCGTCACTATTGAAGGAAAAATTACCGAATAACGACGAAATAGCGATAGATTAGTGACGGAGTACCAAAATTATAAGGTACCCTATAGTTGAGGTTCTTTTTTGTAAGATTTAAAGATGGAGTCCAAAATTATAAAGTACCATATAGTTGAGGCCCCTTTTTCTGTAATTAACTCTAAAAATAATATTAACAATTGTATAAATTATTAAATTTATATATTAAAATTTTTTAGTGGTTAACCAATAAATCGATCCAAAAATTGAATTAAAAGTCGAAACTAATATAGCAGTTAATCAAAATTAATGAAATAGTTTAATAAAATTGTTAATAGACCGTTTAACCAGTCCATGCTCACCCCAACCAGATAAAACCACATTAGATGAAAGAAAGTCAAATTTAGTCTTGACCATGGATTGGAGTCTCCAATTTTGAGATCATTAGATTTTTGAAATTTTATTATTTTTGTTTGCTTTTAAGTTAATTTTGTTTATTTTCAATTATTTGATTAGCAATTATTTAATTTTGTTTAATTAACAATATTTTATTTTTATTTTTTATTTTTGAATTTAATTAGCAATAAATTAATTTTTTTTTAATTTTTTGAACAATAATACAATATGTTATTGTCAAAAGCAATATAAAATATTATAAACTAATGAAATTTGGTACCATATATTGTATTATTTGTATATAATAATATGTACTAAACAATACAGACTAACACTATATAACTTAATGTCATACAGGTTAACACAATATAACAATCCAAATATACCCTTTATTATAAATGGAGAGAGTTTAAGTTAGACAAGTAAGAACTAAATTATTAGACTAATTTTTTTTTAAAAAAATCTAGAATATAGTTTTATGATAAAAATTAGAGGTAACAAAAAAAAAATAAATGTTTGGTTAATTGGAAAATTGGTTCAAAATCGAACCGATTTTATATTAAATAAATTGATAATGTTGGATTATGCTTTTTATTTTTAAAAAGGAGCAAGTAACCATTAGTTAATAGGTAACTGTTTTATACATATTTTATATATTAATTTTTAATAAAAGTTAGTTTGACTCATTTTTGGTCCCATAATTTATTTTTATTTTTGATTTTTGGAGGACTATTTGACCTCAATTTCAACTTAAATTATACCATTGGAATCGTCATGAATTACACTTTCTAATGATGACCTAATTTTTTTTCTAAGCCTTGGTAGGTCCAAGATGGTATTATTCAACCTTGATGTCACTATTTACCATCGAAATGTACTATTCATGCCGAGAGTGGTTCTAGCGCTTTATAGGCAACGAGGGTGAAAGGAACAGATGATTTTGAGAGAGAGAGAGGGGGAGGGGGAGAACTAGACTTAGCGAAAAGAGAGACCTATTGGGCACCTGGTACATACCCAATGGATTAGGGAATAAGATGAATAATTTTTGAGTTGGCCTAATGAGCATTTTTGTTGAATGGATTGGGTTTGATTTTTTTTTTTGCGAATTTGGATAGAATTTTGGATTTAGTCCAATTTTATCGGGCCTAATTTTTACACTTAAAATTCTTAAAATTATGAATATTATGATATATGATGACTTTCTAAAATGTTATTATAATACATATTCTTAACAAATAAATATTAGCATTATTTTCATATTACAATAATTTATTTTATTTCATGTGCATAATGGGCATTCTATTATTAGTTTTATATTAAATATATTCAATATTTAATTATAAAAATTTAATTATTTTTATTTTTAATAAATATTATATTTGGTTTGTTATTTTCATTTTTTGAAGTATTTTTAACCATTAAAAATAACATTAAAATTTGTAAAATATATTAAATTTTTTAACGATTAACCAATAAAAAATTTATTAAACTTGTATATTAAAAATTCCTTTTATCCTGTGCATCATTAAAAGAAATAAAGGACAAAATAAAAGATGTGGAAACTTGAAATATCACATTTGCTTCTCAAATTACAAGTCTTATCAGTTTAGAAAAGGGGCAAGCATCATATCCACTATTTTTCATTTCTTTTAGTGATTTATTTGTGTAGATTAAAATTAATATAAGATGAAAAATAGTTAAATCTGTCAAATTCAGATCTGACTCATAAATTTGACCCATATGATTTATATTTAAATCTGACTTGACCCATAAAAATTCATACATAATTCAATCTATATGACTCAAAAAATGCCGGGTTAGATTAAAGTCAAATCCATTTTTGACTCAAACTGGCCAGATCATAGCACTACAAGAAAATCTGAATATAGCAACGGAAAAATAGCAACGAAATTGATTCCGTTGCTAATTTAGCAACAGAATTTGATTTCCGTTGCTAATTAGCAACGGAATTTCAATTCCGTTGCTAAATTTGGTTGAATTTTTTATTGTTAGCAACGAAATAAAAATGGTGGTATTCTGTTGCTAAAAAAAGAGGGAAATTTTAGCGCCAAAAAATAGCCACGAAAAATAGCAACGAAAATCTATGACCGTTGCTAAATATGGCGGCATTAGATGGCGAAAAAATTTTGGGACGAAATTTAGCAACGGAATATTAATTCCGTTGCTATTTTGCAACGGAATTTAAATTCCGTTGCTAATTAGCAACCGAATTTATTTTCCGTTGCTATTTAGCAACCGAATTAACATTCCGTTGGTATTGTGGTCCCAAAGAGGTGAAAATATTTTGGTCCAAAAATAGCAACAAAAACTAAATTTCGTTGCTAAAATAGCAACGGAAAATGTATTTCGTTGCTATTTAGCAACCGAATTTATTTTTCGTTGCTATTTAGCAACCGAATTAACATTCCGTTGGTATTGTGGTCCCAAAGAGGTGAAAATATTTTGGTCCAAAAATAGCAACGGAAACTAAATTCCGTTGCTAAAATAGCAACGGAAAATGTATTCCGTTGCTATTTAGCAACCGAATTAATTTTCCGTTGCTATTTAGCAACCGAATTAACATTCCGTTGGTATTGTGGTCCCAAAGAGGTGAAAATATTTTGGTCCAAAAATAGCAACGGAAACGAAATTCCGTTGCTAAAATAGCAACGGAAAATGTATTCCGTTGCTATTTAGCAACCGAATTACAATTCCGTTGCTATTTAACAACAGAATTACAATTCCGTTGGTATTTTGGTCCCAAACAGGTGAAAAAATTTGGGTCCAAAAATAGCAACGGAATTTGAATTCCGTTGGTATTTCCGTTGCTAAAATTGCAACCGAATTAAATTTCCGTTGGTAATTTGCTATTTGCCCTAGGTATAAAAGGCCTCTTATTTCTCTGTCTTCATTTTGTCTCTCCCTCGCTCTCTCCCATCTGCCTCGCTCTCTCCCTCAGCCTCGCTCAACTCCGTTAGAAGCTATGGAAATGTGGCTAATACTACTAATAGTAATAACCACCATGGTCAAGGGGTCTTCTTCATCATCTCTCTTCATCTTTAGACGGAACCTCCTTGCAAATGGTCTCGCCTCCACTCCTCCCATGGGGTATGTTATTGCTTTTTTTTATTACCAAATTCTTTTGCTTTTTTTCATCTTTTTTTTCTTTGTTATTTTTTGGCCTAATACGTCGGTAGTTGAGCCTTTAATTTAATTTCCATTTTGAATTCTATTTTGTCATCTCACTTGCCAAGTGTTGGAGCTTTTAATTTCCTTGGTCTTAACAACTTTATTGAAATCAATGTAGGACAAGATACTGAAAATTCGAAAATAAACAATAACATTTTTGAAGCTGTAATGATCTCCAGCCAAGTTAATTTGCAGTAGAAGGTTCTTTGAACTGATAATACATGCAAGGATAATCCAATAATTTTATGTAATAGAATAGTTACAATTATTGAACAAGGGTCTTTAACCAATTTTATTAATGAGTTTGTTGTCGAAATGGATAAAAAAGTTGAATCAATTTTGATTGTGTTGGTTGCTGATGAATTGTGAGGAAAAATTTAGAGGTTCGATAAGTTTTACTCTGGCTATAGTGAGATTCCTGATTGCCATCTTGTTTTCGCATCCTAAATGGACCATTCTTTGATATTTGATGGACCTTTTTTAGCTCTTTTTGTACGTAGTCAATTGGATGTTGGTAATTTGTATTGGTGAGTTAGATGCTAGAATTCTCTAGTCTATGGATACTAAATATGATTTTAATTTGGAAACTGTTTGACGTGGTTTAAAAAATGGTTACAGCAGCAATGCTTAACAATGTATATAGCCTCTTAAGAGAAAAGGAAGGCTTATTTGTGTCGTCACATGGTTGCAAATGCTTGGTTTTCCTATTGCAGTAGTAGCTATGGTGGAGCTTCAAATGACTATGTCGGTGCTTGGAACTATCCCGATGTTAATACAAATTGTTTTGTTATGATTTCAAGCTGCTTAAGAAAGAATTACAATGGCTTTTAGGCATCTATATTGTCATTGCATTGTTTAGGTTTCTCTTTACCAAAACTAGACTTGTTTTTATTTCTGAAATCGTGGTGAAACATGGCCATCATATTATTGTGATTGCCCTATTAAGCAGTATATCATGTTTATTTGTCTTTCAACCTTTTTAACATAATTCTGCATTTTTTTTGGTGCTTGTCAGCCACTAAAACGGAAGAGTGGCTCAGATGAATGCGGTATTGAATCCACTGAGTAGGCTAGCAGTGAATTGAGTTTTAATTTTTTTTATGAATTTAAATTAAATTTTAGATTTTGATCAATTTTACAGCCTCTATTTGGGATGGATAAATATTTTTTTGGTAAAAAATTTTAATTTTATACCAAATTTATAGTGATAGGTGCAAACTTGACAAAAGTAAAACCCATTTTTTTCTAAAATAATTCACGAGGATCTAACAAAAACAGAACAGATACAATGTTATTGTTTTTGGATTGCAGATAAATTTCAGTGTTATTGACTATGGTTGGAATCTATCAACTGTATTTTTATTGCGATGGATGGTTGGAATTACATCGTGTATTGTTATTTTGAATATGCTAGTCTTGTTCATATTCTTTTTCAGTTTTGTTTTAGATTTAGTTTTAGATTTAGATAAATTTCAGTTTTGAATATACTACCCGAGGAGTTGTAGTCATCGATTTTATTTTAACAGTTTTTCAGCCACTCTTTACATGATTATATATAAGATGGCTGTTGATCTGGTCTGGAGATGCTGAAAACTTGGTTTAGAAATCTTTTATGTTGTGAATATACCGTAGGTGTCTGCAATATTTTTGATTATATCGTTAATCATCATAGATATAAAAAAAATTAGCTTTGATGAAGAGAGGGTTAGGTCTGGAAATTAGATTTAGATATATACCGTAACCCATATCAATTTTGCTAATACAACTTACCTCAAAGACAGGTTGGCTTCTGCAACTTTCAGCTAAACAGATGCCTTATTGATATTGTCTTTTAACTTTGTGCTGTTGCAATTAGTTCCAAGAACCCACATCGATGATGAGTATGCAAATGCAACCGAAAGAGATCCTAAAATTTTGCTGACTACCTCTCGCAATCCGAGTGCCCCACTCATACAATTTGTAAAGGTTAGTCAAAAGCTATGTTCAGATTTGTAATTTCTTTCAATTCCTTCATTTTATACTTTCTTTTGCTGATTTTGACGTTTAATTGTGATTCACTTGTCCTTCACCCTTAGGAATTGATGTTTGTGTTTCCCAATGCTGAAAGAATCAACCGTGGTGGTCAGGTTAGCTCTCTCTCTGTTGCTTTTGTTTTTTTGCTGCTACTACAATAGGACTAAGTGCAGTCAACGGTTGTTTCAATACTTAAAATAAAGATTTAACAGGCAATACTTAAAATAAATTAAGAGGCTTATTATTATAATTTAAATATATATATTTGCTATGCGTGCAAAATTGTTAAGGTGCTAATTAAATTGATATATATTATGCGAAGGGATAAAAGCATATGCTATGCATGCAAAATTGTTAAGGTGCTAATTAAATTGATATATATTATGTGCAAATTTTTTCCATAATTCTTGATTAAATTACCATTAAGTGCACTAATAATACGGTGGAATAAACAATTTTGAACTAAAAATTAAAGGAGAATTAGAAGCAAAATTGTTACAAGGCGTGTCCATGCTAGCAAAAGCAGTGTTTGTGTTGTATTTGCAGAGTCTGTCCCGGATTTTATTTTTACTCAATATTTTATTTTTACTTACCTTTGATTTCTTTGATTTTTTTATTGCTGAATTGCTGCCTTTTTGTGTTATATATTGTCTTTGTTAAATTGGGTCTATTGAATGTTTGAGTGCTAGTATTTGAAATTAGAATTTATTCTAAATACAAATTTAAATAATTAGATACAACCTTGAGCTTTAGAGACTGAACGGTCCAGCATAGAATTTTTATTATTCTATTCCTTCTCAACGCAAAACATTCTCTTTTTTTATGTCCTGGGTAGGGTTTGTATATATAATATTAATATAAGAAAGAAAGAAAGAATAAGAAAAAGTGTTGAAATAGAATCTAGTCCTATCTCTTGAGAGAAGTGATGGGTTTTGCAGTGGCAAAGAGAATCCATGTTGGGACCTTGAGAAGCAATTTACAAGCTGAAATTCATGATATTTTTATCTCAAATTCCAATCCATATATTCAATAATTTAAAGTTCTGCTCTAAATTCTGCTTCTAACATTTTTCTTATCTGTAAAACTTTAAACCACTAATGAAACATCAATTAGTGGTCTAATGATTGCAGAGATCAAATCAGAAAATGTTGTTCACAATCACTAGGAAAATTGAATGAGAAATATGGTTGGAAGGTAGGTATTAATTAATCAAAGATTACTTTTATATGTTAATTACAGAAGATATTAGCTAAATTATTCAGTTAATTGTTAAATTGTTTTGCAGACTATCGAGGTTACCATACCAGAGATAGAAGCCATGCGACTTGCTCATTACTTAACAATTGGAACGGAGTGCAGCACTTCCCTTAGTTCCTATATTGAAAAGTTTGTATTCTATGCTATTATACTTTAAATCAAATTTATATTATACATTTTACCCGTATCACTTTACTTATATACCAATAACAATTCGATCAAAAAAATTATTATAAAAATATCTCAACTTCTAAAATATTAAAATTAAAATCGTTTTAGTTAGAAAACTATAAATTCGGTGATTGAGTATTGATGGAATTGTTATTAGTTAGCAGATAAGAGTAAGTATAAATTTAATTTAATTGCATTTTAATGAAAGAAAATCTGGAGGGGTAATTTGTTTGCTCATGAAATTAAATTAAACAGGAATATTGGTGAGTTGGGATGGGACGCAAGGGTAGCACTTGCTGTATATGGTGCTTTCAGCGGCAAAGACTACATTAAGGCTCAAAAACTCAGGTTTCTTGAATTTACAACTTTTTAGTTCATTACTTCATGTCTAATGTATTACTTGTAATGTTTGTTTCCAGCGTCTCTTAAAGGTAATTGCATAAAGGTGAAAAATATAAACATCAGCTTTTTTTTTAAATAGATAAAAAGAAGTTACTTACAATTGACTAAAGTTATTTTCCTTTTTTATTTGTTATTTTTTACCAAGGCAGATGATAATTGATGAAATTAAGCTTAATAAATGTTTTAAGAAGTAAGCTTATCAATGATTCATATGTAATTTAATTGTTGTTGGAATGATAGAGTAACAGCATATACCTTTTAGTGTAATTTGTTGGTTTTCTTTTGTAGTGATGGAATAGCGACGAAAAAACCGTCACAATTTTTTATACTAGTTGCTGAATTTAGCAACGGAATGCAACTCGGTTGCTAAATTTAGCAACGGAAAAAAAATTCCGTTGCTAAATTAGCAACGGAATTTAAGTTCCGTTGCTAAAATTAGCAACGGAATTTGAATTCGGTTGCTAAATTTAGCAACGGAATATGAATTCGGTTGCTAATTTTGACCAACTTGCCAGATGTTAGTGGTTAGATTTAGCAATGGAGTTAAAATTCCGTTGCTAAATTTAGCAACGGAATGAACATTCCGTTGCTAAAAATACCAACCGCCGAATTAGCAACCGAATGTTCCGTTGCTATTTTCCGTTGCTAATTTTTATTAGCAACGGAAATTCAACAAATTCGGTTGCTAATTTTCGTTGCTATTTGCTGATTTTCTTGTAGTGTAGGTTGAACCATATGATCGGTAACATTTTTGTATTATTTTCTCTCAGTGTTTTGTGTTTCCATGGTGTGCATACAATGTCTTCAAGGAGTTTCCTTGTATATGCATTGTAACATCCTATATCCGATCCAATGAGCGAACCGAACAAGAATATTACTAGTGATTCTATGATCCAAAATTTTATTAAAAACACAAATTCTCTTTGACTTCATTAAAGACTCCAAATTTGTTTACCATTAATTTTATCAAAACTTCGACATAATTTTTCCTAAATATTATGTCAAACCTCCTATACAAAGACTAAAGATACACTTCTAAATTCACATATTTCCACTCCACCACAACCGCTGCAAACTCCAACATAGATAAAATCCCCATCCTCCAAATACCATCATAAGATGGTTTCATATTTTTATTATCAGTGCCACAAACAAAATTAATATATGTATAGAGAATAACAAAACTAAATAACTAGTACAACTTAATTACATAATCAGCTTAAATTATATTTACTTATCTTTGAAAATTCGCATATTGAGTATACATGCCAAAACTAAGAAAGATAATAAAAAATACAGCATAAACAATCTTTTTGGTACATTCTTCTTTTTAGCTTTGATATAACTTTCTACGTGCAAACTATAAACTTACATAACATTTTGCGTTTTGAGAGTGAATTAAGTACTTTTAGTTATACTTATGCTAAAATCAAGTGATGTTGTTATCAAGATAAATTTTTTTAATTCAATTATTCATCAAATATAATATTATGCTTATCATTAATTCAACATAAGCCTTAACAGATAAGTACTGTACTAATGTAAACAATAACGCAGAATAATTGATTGAAGATTCAACCTAATTACCTTATTTTGTAGATTTTCAGTCCATGCATATGATCAATTATCATGCATTCAAGTATACTTATAATTTATAAACTCTTTAAGCTATATAATAAAATATATTTATTTTATTTAATTGATTTATTACAATTATTGGCCACTGCAATCCGAATGAATGCATAAAGAAGATACATGAGACTACAATTTTTTAAGCCTAATAGGATTGGAGTGGTCGAAACTTAACACTTTCCTCCAATTTTTGATGTAAAAAGAGGTCGAAATCCAATATTGCTCTTTTTACACATAATAATAAGTGGCCAGTACCAAACATCGCACTTACTTATTCTATGTAGGTTCTTGTTAACCTACAATACAATGTATATATCGCCATTAACCCAACACACTATTTGAATCCACCATCACACCATTCAAATCCACCCAACACACTATTCAAATTCATCCAACACACTATTTGAATCCACTCATCACACCATTTGAATCCACCCAACACACCAACTAAATTACCATCGTTATGACCAATCAATTGTATCCAATCTAGAATTTTCACCGTTTACTATGTGTGATAAAACCTTATTAATCACATTCATTACTCAGCTACCACATATTTAGTCACAAATACATAAAACGGAAATTTAATCCTACTTACACATTAAACTCGAGTTATACAATATATAAGACAATCAATTGAAACAAATTATTTTATTAGTATTAGCACCATGCGTATAAACATATATACATATAAGTTACTATAGTTACCACCATTTCTAGTAATTGCAACTATAGATTCAGAACATAAATTTATAAACATGTTATTTTAACAAGCATGCTTAGCATACGCTTATATACAAGCCAAAATTTCATAGTAATGTTAATACAATTTGGTTCGGATTTGAGATGCTAATTTTCAAGCT
This sequence comes from Excoecaria agallocha, assembly GCA_037975025.1. Classification (NCBI taxonomy): domain Eukaryota; kingdom Viridiplantae; phylum Streptophyta; class Magnoliopsida; order Malpighiales; family Euphorbiaceae; genus Excoecaria; species Excoecaria agallocha. Next base: position 9,208,210 of record CM075806.1, on the reverse strand, counting down.
TCCTACGTATCCCATATAGAAAATCAGAACCATGTAGTTCTGCAACTCTGAAGTTCAATATAGCACATTTTTTGCATAAATTTTAATTTCTAAACTATATTCACTAATCACAGAATGTGAAGCCATTAAAAGTAACAATAAATATATCCAATAATTAGGTACTTAGGGGTGAATGCAATTCTTAACCTTTTCGTGTCTCTATTTGTTGTCCTACATATATACTTATTCGATTATCACAAATAATAAATTACTTTCATATACATTAGAAGAAGAAATTCCAAAATTGTTCTCAATTAATTACATGTTATTATCATAATACAACATTTATCAAACAACAGTACAATCATATCAATTATACCTTGGCTAGATTGACCAATAACTTTTTTTTGGCGACCGGCAAATTAATATTGAGGTTGAGTTAAAATGGCCTAATCTTTGAAGCAAAAACTAATAAGGTGGTTTGTGTAAACCATCATTTTTTTTTTTTGAGCTATGACCGTGGACCTATAAAATATACATAAAAAGGGTTTTCTGCTACTGGGGAGCCACTGCTTTTATTTTAAGACGAAAAGAAATAGTTCTATATGTATAAAGAAAAAGGTTAAAAAAGGCAAGGAAGAAGAAAACAAGAATGAGAGACAACATATAATATTAATTAACACCTACAATGAATGGACAATTCTAATTGCATATGATCCTAGGAATTGAAAGGTCGCAATGGACAAAACTGTCACACTTCTTATATTGATAAATTACCATAAAGGAAATATATTGAAAGAGCATGAAAGATATGATCATATATATATATATATATATATATATATATATATATATATATATATATATATATATATATATATATATATATAAAGAAATGTGTATATATATATACACTTAAAATTTCATCACAAACCACAAATATTCAATAAATAAACATGAAAGTGAATAGTATCTTAATGTAAACCTGACTTTCAAATCTGAATTACTAGTATCTCCACTCAAAACCCTCAAGATGGACTGCTTGCAAAAATGGTAGAATAAACATCACAAGTCTGATTCATTGATGTCCATTATGTGCAATTATTGAGAGCTAGTAAGTTTTCTAGGACAGAGAAGAAGCGACACATTTCTTTTTTTGCCAACTATCACAGTAATATATAGCAATTTTAAACCTAAAAATTAAAGAACACGGCAGAATGTAAGCGTAATTATCCCATCATCAATTTCACTCAAGACCACATGATTAACTGTTGAAGTATAAGACTAGAGGTAGAAGATTTCTAGACAAAACAATATATCTTCCCTTAATGGCAATAGGTTTAACAATAGCACCCAATCATTTTTTGAAGCATAAATGCATTAAGGCTATTACAAGTTTCTACTAATCTAAATCATAGCATAAGCATAATTATAGATACATTTTATAGTCTATTCGATCACCTTTCACACTAATTCTCTCTTTAACATTAGCAATTTCTTTAGCATTACAGTCCATGGAGAAAAATTAAATTAAATCCAAAAAATAATAATGTTGTAACTCATGGCAACAGCTCAGTTTAACAGCTACTCAGCCTTCCAAAATCACAGATCATTATTTTTATCTTTTGTCAAACTCTTTCAATTGTTAAAACATAACATATTTTTCCAAATCATTCGATGACATAAAGGGAAATAAGATATATCTTTAAAGAAAATTAACTCGCGGTTTTAACCAATTCACTAAACAATTCAAGCTAGACCTCTACTAAAACAACAATTTAAAGATTTAATCACCATAATAAGTTTGTATCACATAGAAAAAATAAAATCCCAAACTAATTTAGACATATTTATACTTTAAAAATTTAATATGTACATAGACAATAAAATCAAGCAACCATAAACTTAAAGAAGCACATACGTACTTAAGGCAATATTAACTCCACCGATTAATTTAGCTAATCAACTATACTATTTAATATACAAACCTTTAACTCTATGCTTCTTATTTCAATTTGACAGTATAAAAGTATACTTGGGAATTTTTGGTTTTTATAATGCTACTATGCAAATAAAGTCCTTATAATTAAATTTAAAACTAAATTTAAATGGAGAACTCATTGATCTTGGAGCCATTCTCCTCTAATTGGACTCAATTCCGTAGGAATTATGGCTTATGTGTTGGTCACCGGTCGCCGGAGGTTCACTGGAGAAGCGCCATCACTACGTGGATGAAGTTCGGATTGTCACAAGTCTATTGGTAGTGGTGACGCGCCCCCACACAGCACGGTCTCACCGAAATCGGAGCCAAAAGATTTTGTCCTCCTCTCGTCGATCTAGTCGTCACCGGCGAGTGAGGAGGAACAGAGCATCAAGAAAGATTTGCCTTGCCCTTAGAAACTCATCGGTGCTTCTTGTGCTACCATTAAAAGCTATAGGAGACTGAAAAAAGAGAAGGTACGGTGAAAAGGAGAGAAACTCTCGAAATCAAGTTGGCAATCGAATTTACAGAAGGACCGATGGTGGAGAGAAAAAAGACCGACTAGCCATCGCGGTGCAGTGACGGTGTCGTAGTCAGGAGGTGGTCGGTGCTAGTCTGCGTTCCTTTCTCCATTTCGTCTCCATCGGTATCTTTTTCTTTTCTTTTTTTTTTTTCGTTCCCCTGTTCTTTCTATCTACTCCCTTCTCTTTTTTTTTCTTTTTTTTTTTTTTCTAGCCAATTCTAGAACCCAAAAATAAACATTTATTTTTATTATTGTATTGTTGTTGTTATTATTATTATTATTATTATTATTATTATTATTATTATTATTATTATTATTTTGCTATAGGAGTTTCCTAGAGAAATTTTTAGGTTCTTTAAATTAACTTTGTTTATTATTTTATACACATATACATTTATATTTATTTAATTACTTATTTATTGCTATATTTTATTTAAGAAAAAATATTAATTCAAAAGCCTAAAATTGATTCTTTAATCCCATCACTAATGTAAATCTCCATTTTACAATTCAGGGTGTTACACGCATGTTTTGTAGTGTCTTCCATGTCCTCTTATACACCTTCTTCATGTTCTTCTTTCGTTGAAAATTTCAATCTGCCATAGTGGTTTTAGGTGGATTTGCATTTATATCTTCTTTGTGTTTCCCCTTTAAATCACTGAATTTTTCTTTTTTTTTTTTTCAAACATTATCATTAATTAGACAAAACTTTTGTGTGAAAGTTTTAACCCTTAAACTTTGAACTTTCCTTGATTAAATAGAGTAGTTACTGATCACGGTATAGGAAAAACCCGATACCGGCAGGGATCCGACCCAAATAGGGTGGGAAATCCCTAATTTTTTCTTCCGCGAGGATGGAGATGGGGATAAAAAATTATCGATATGGATTTCGGGATGGGAACGGAAAATGGGGTATCCACGCTGTGGGGATTCTTGCCTCGATATGTTATTACTATATTATCCCTAATTTTTTAATTATTTATATATGTGTCATTCACTATAAATTCCCCAATTGAAACCCAAACCTCATGTTATTTTCCTTCTCCTAACATTTCTTGTCTTCTCCTTTATAGACACAACCGTTTTTCTCTCTCTCTAACAAAGAAATCTAACTTCAAAGGCATAACTCTTCCTCTCCGCTCCTCGCCAGTGTCAACCTCTGCTCGTCGACTGGGTATGGTCTCTCTCTTTCTTTTTCTTTTTTTTTTTGTCTAGTAGTAAATTAGAGTCTCTCTCTAACGAAGAAATCCATCTTTGAAGGCACAACTCTTCCTCACCGCAGCTCCTCGCCAGTGTCTACCTCTGCTCGTCAACTGGTTAGTCTGTTCTCTCTCTTTTTCTTTTTTTTTTTTTTTCTAAAGAAGTTGTTATTTTGGTTGCCGATTTGTGGGAAATTGTTGCTGATCTGCTTACTATTAATTATCTTTGATATCAGAGTTTAAACGATTTGATATATATGATTGTTAGATGTCAAGTAAGAATCCACCCTTCAAAACAGAACCAATTAGAGTTAGTTTTTTCTTTTTAAGAAAATATACATATAATAAAAAACAATCCATAGGAGTAGAGAAATGATAGTTTTTGATAGGGATCTATTAATATTTCTATCTTTTTCTTTCGTTTTTTCTTTGCCACTGTATTGGCAGGGGTTCAATTTTCATTGTTTGGCCTACTATCAGTGGCCATGTTATATTTCTTGTAAGCTAACCTGATGAATATAAAATTTTTGGCCTATCAAAAAAAAATTCTTTGAGATTTTTAGGGAGCGAATTATACAAATATTTAGGAAATAATAACAAATGTAGTAGTGGTTTTTATGGTTTCACTCAGCTTTAAGAATTTTTTTTTTCTAATTAATTGATCTAAAATGATTAAGGAAATTATTTGTGGAAGTTACTCTAATAATCCAACAAATCCCACTTTAATTTCATGAATCAAGAGTTGTCAAATGGCTTATTTGCTCTGTCTACAACTAAACTAAATTCCATAATTAAAATAAGCAATTAGTGACAATTCAAGCAGGCCATGACCAACTCAAATAATATAATTTATTTATATATTAGTTGTAATTAAGTCAAAAATAATTTTGGTATAAAATTGGGTTTAATAAAATTAGAAATATTGTTTTTCTTAAGAAATATAGATGTATAATTATATTCCTTTTCTATGTTATAACTATCTTATTATGCCACTGCTGTATATCTCTTTTGCTTGTTTTTCTGCTCATCCTTTGCCTTATTTTGGTGACCAATGAAATTATCTGCTTCCAATTAATTTTTGAAAACTTAGCTTACTAATTATCATATCTATAGTTGAAAAAGACTGTATCAACATGGCATGTATCATGCTAATCTATACTTATTTAACCTTTTTTCAATTGTTAGGAAATTCAAAACGTACTAAACACAAAATTTAGGGGATTTATTTATAAGAAATAAAGAGGAAATAAACTATGTACCTAAATTAGTCTAAAACTCTAGATGATGAAATTAGGCTTTGTGCTTAAGTAGAATACACGAAAATTATAATTATATGTATCTATGTCTATACATATTTTATTATACTAATTTAGTGTGCACGTGATAGATATTTTTTTAAGAAACAAATAATTAATTCATTATATTTTAATAAATAAAACTCACCAAATAATATTTTTACTAATTATTCTTGTATGGATAGAGAAATTGTACATCATTTAATTTATATGGTGGTACATTTCACACATCTTAACTTCTAATAATATGTATTTCTTTTTTCATTCTTTGTGCTTTTTAGATTATCTTTTTCTTACAAAAAATATTTGATTTTGATCTTTTATGCTATGATGATGACCGTTTAAAATTATTTTAAGACTATTAAAACTAAAAAATTAGAAAGTTTAATTCTATAAAACCTTAAAATGTAAAAGCTGTTTTGATAAGTTCAAAATAACTTAATTAATGCACCAATGTAATACAATCCTCAGAATTGAATCTGAATTGTGATTTAGTTGATTTTTTATGGCATATTTATACCATCTTTTACCAAACTTTTCGAACTAAGCATCTCATATATAATTCGCACTTTCAATATCAATTTTATTAACAAATTTAAAACATGATGAAATTGACACAACTAAAATATAATTTAAAATAAAACTACAGCAAACATTACTACAATTATTTGGAAGATCATTGATTAACTAGAAAATTAGTTAATAACAATATAACTTAAATCAATTAAATATAAAATGAAATATAAAAATTTTCATATTTATTTTATATGAGTTGTTATTATTATTTATTTATTTGGAAACATTACCGAGTTATTCTTTTGGTTTATGTATTAAAATAAACTAAGTTTAGGTATTAATTAATCATATGCAATATATGTTCCAACACTCTTAGTTTGTTTTTTCTTTTTATATTGATATAGGCGCACTAGTCGTAATATCATGGATGAGGGTGAACAATCTATTGAATAACCAATTAACTAACAACAAAGTAATGAACAATTTAGAACACAATTTAAATCACCGGCTCTCATTGATTCAAGTCAAACTAATCCCACAAATGAAAGTGAAGAAACAAATTTGAATTCCAAAAATCGTTTGAAATCAGTTGTGTGGAATCACTATATAAGGCAAAAGATTGATGATAAGTGGAAGCCTATATGCAACTATTGTGGAAAGAAGTTAGGAGAGGACACCAAAAATGGGACTAAGCATTTTCATGATCATTTTGCAATATGTCCTTTAAGCAAGACTAGCGATATAAGACAAACAATTTTGAAACCTAAGGTAGATAATGAAGGGAGGGTTTTAATTGGGACATATAGCTTTGATGAAGACATTGCACGAAAAGATCTAGCAATAATGATTATTGTGCATGAGTATCTGTTAGCAATGGTTGAACATGAGTTCTTTAGAAAGTTTCTTGAAATAATTCAACCAATATTCAAAAAAATAAGTAGACATACAGTGATGAGGGATATATTTAAAATGTATGAACAAGAGAAAGAGAAGACTATGAAATTACTTGAGAAGAATGATAGTTGATTTGCAATCACAACTGATATGTGGATGTCTAACAATTAAAAGAAAGGTTTTATGGCCATTACAACACATTTCATTGATAGTTCATGGACTTTACAAAGTCGAATTATCAGGTACCACTTTTAATTTATTTTTAAATTTATGTGTTATTACATATTTATTTATTTTAATAGCAAATAGCATCAAATAATATATGATACTTTTTTTATTAGGTTTATTTATGAGCCATGTCCATATACTACTGATGTACTTTGTAATGCATTGTATAATTGTCTAATGGATTGGTATTTAGATAACAAGTTGTCTGCATTGATTTTAGACAATTGTTCGACAAATGATGCGATGTTTAGTTTGATTTTGAGCAAATTATCATCTAATAATCTTTGGTTGGAGGGGCAATTGTTAAATATGCGTTGTAGTGCTCATATTTTGAATTTGATTGTTAAAAGGCGGTTTAGATATTATAAAAGATTGTATTGAAGCAATTAGATATGTCATTGCATTTTAGAGTGCTACTCCAAAAAGAAATGGAAATTTTGAGGAAACAACCTGTCAATTGAGAGTTCATTACACTAAAAATTTGGTTTTAGATTGTAAGACTAGGTGAAACTCTACTTATATGATGCTTGATGTGGCTATTTGTTACAAGGATATGTTTAAACGATTAGAACAAATGGAGCCTCTTTACAAATCTCTCCCTAAGGATAAAGAGTAGGAAATGGCTGTAAAAATTTATGAGAAGTTAAAAATATTTTTTGATATTACTGAAAATTTTTCTGGGACAAAATATCCTACTATCAATCTTTTTTTTCAAGATTGTGTGAGATTAAAATGGAATTGATGCAGTGGGAAAAGGATGGGTGTCCTTATATTAAAATTATTGCTTCCAGCATGATTGAGAAATTTGATAAATATTGGTCTCAAATTTATAGTATTATGAGTGTGGCGACTATTTTGGATCTTAGATATAAGATTAAGTTTTTAGAGTGTTATTTTCCTCTTTTTTATAGAGATAAAACAGAAAAATAGAGGTTGAGAATATTAAAAAAATTTATTATATTTGATTGATCAATATTTATCAAAGTTGAAGTCAAGTGGAAGTGGAAGAGGTGTAGTAGTTAAACCATCAATGAGCAATTCTTGTCAAAGTCATAGTGTGCGGTTGACTTGTATGCATAATTTTGAATTATTTGTTACTTCTTTTGAGCCCAAAAGTGATACCATATGCACTGAATTAGACCTTTATTTGGAAGAGAAATTGTATCCACTCAAAAATAATTTTGATGTACCGAGTTGGTGGAAATTGGCCCTTAAGTATCCGATATTACAATTAATTGCAAGATATGATTTGGCAATTTCTGTATCCATTGTGGCTTTTAAGTCGGCTTTCAGTACAGGTGAAAAGTTTATAAGTCCTCGTTGTAGTAGACTGCATGTTGACATGGTTAAAGCATTAATGTGTACACAAAATTGGATATTGGCTTCAAATAAAGGTATTTGAAATTTGCTTATATTATTGCATTTATTAATTTGCTTTGTTTTTCTGATTATAGTTCATATGCATAACTTATAAATAATAATTAATACTTTTAAGTTCTTTAATTGCTCATCCACGATATTGTACAGTGATTGAAGAGATGGATGTAGATGAAGAGGTAAGTTATTGATATATTTATTTTGAATATTATAATAATAAATATTGTCATTAATTGAAATTTGAATTGGCAATTTGAATTTTTTGAGAAATTGAGATTATTTATTCTATGGTATCAAGTGAAATAATGACAAGTTGTATTTGAAATTGTTGAGATTTGCGCTTGATAAATTGTCTCTCTATGATATTAGGTGGCAATATGGTGGTGGCAACTTTAATTTACTTTTAATATGTATATTAATATGTAACTAATATTTTTATATTTGATTAATTGATATTTTAGGTTGATATTCGTCGGGATAAAAATGGTCCAACCGAAATAATTGAATAAGAAATTTATAAATAATTATGTATTTATTTCTTGTGTTATTATAACTTGATTAACTTTTGGTTATTTTTATTTAATTTTAGGATTATTAAGTTTTAAATTATATTTAATTTTGGATTTGTCAATGGTTAAAATTTATGTTAATTTAATTCATGATTGATTTTAGATTTTTTATTTATTAAATGTTATAATTTCATTTTAATTATTAGTAAAATATTATATTTTAAAATTAAAAAAAATATTTTTTCACAGGGTGCGGGGATCCGTGTGGGGCGGGGACGGGAGAAATTTCCTCCCTGTTATTGAATCGGGGGCGAAGATGGAGAATCCCGACCCATCCTGAGGCAGTGAGTGGGGGTGCATTCCCTACCTCGCCCTACCCCGTAATCATCCCTCATTGTTACAGCAAATCATATGCCTCAATTATAGTAAATCATATCCCTTAATTATAGCTAATTTTATTCTAGATGTCACATTCGGGTTTGGGTTCCTCTAAGAGGGCCAACTGTAGAATTTTACTATTTAAAGACCCTATTATTTAACTGTTATTGTTTATTTTATAAAAATTTTGGTAGATTTTTCACTGAAATTCCTTAAAAACCCCCTTTCAGAAAAATTCTCAATACATTTTTCTTTCATCTATCCTACCATCAGACTCCATTTCAAACTCCAACACAAAATGATTTGCTCTTCCTCCACTATTTTAAAACTTAATCTCAACCAAATTAAGTTATAACATATCTAAGATTTTACTAGTCTTCATATATAATTTACCTAATTGGTTCCAAATAACTTAATTTACAATGCCAACACTCACAAGTGAATACCTAAAACTTTACATCGCCAAATTACTATATGCATGCCAGAATATTCAAAAAATAATAAAAGGAATCAAGTCATGCATCCACCTCAAAATTTTTCTACTTTTCTATTGTGACTCGAATTTTTTTTTGTACATCCACTTCCCACTATCTCCAAAAATTCTTCAACCTATGCATGGAAAGAAAAATACGTGCTAAACATTTTACTTAGTGGTGTTTAAGCAATTCTATTTTTTTAACCATCATAAATCATTTAACTAATCATGCATAAAGTTCACAGATTATTATCACAAGAATTCTCATGTATTTCCAAACATAAAAGTAGCACGTTTATTATATAAAATTTAAATATGCATATTTTAATATTAAGTCATGCCTCTCTTAATTGAAATTAACTACTACATACTTTCACTTATAATTAACTAATTATTTTCAACTAGGATTTTATTTTTATTTATTTGGCATTATATTTATTATTTTGTATTTGTCCTAAGTAAAATCTAGCGAACTTGCATCGAGTTGGATAAACAAGATTTAAATATGGGACCGGATTCTCGAAAACATTCAGTCCCTTTCAACAATTTTTTTCTCATTATTGACATTTATAACATTACATTAATTATATATTTTTGTATACATATATATATATATGCGTACATGTATTTGTGGATCGAGCTTTTGGAGCCATTCAGCCCATAACTCAAACTAATTACATTCACCGAAAGAGCTCTTTGAGCTATTCAATCTGGTTATCACATTAAGATGCAGTAGTGCTAAATTCTCCTAATTGGCATGCTAACCTTATCATATTACTCCAATTCCTATCTAGTTTTACTAAGGGCAAATATAATAAGGTTCGTATTTCATTTCCCCATTTAATTCAATTCCAGTTCATACTTTTGTGATTATTAGAATGCAGCAAATTATCTCATTTAATCCTTGTCATAATTTACAACAACCTTTTAATGATATACATGCGTTTTAGCCAAGACATAATCAAGTAACATCTATAAGCAACTTCTATATTAAGTTGTTCATCCATTCCAATTAGACAAAAATATACATTCTATAAATTTAACAATTAATATAGTCTAAATAAAATGATAGTTTTGAAATCCATCCTTTGTAATTTAATTAAGGTATATCATACCACTCATTTGATATCTAATTAATTATTTATAATTTTAATTTTATAAAATCCTAATTTATTCATCAAAAACTACAACTGACATGACATGTGTTATTTGTCACTTTTGCATTTTAACCCTTAAAATATATTAAGTTATATATTACCACTCATATAACATTTAAATTAAATTTTTATAAGCTTAATTTCATAAAATTTCATTTCATTCTTCAAAACCATAATTTGTAGTATATAGGTTATTTACTAGTTTCGTAATCTAACTCCTATATTTTAATTAAATCACCTTATCTTATTTCTTTAACATTCAATTACTAAATTACAGCTTCAATTCACAAGAAAATCCTACTCTACATGCCATAAGTCTTCATTTACATAACATAAAATTTAAAGAAAAATAGGATTACATGAACACATACCAAAATTAGTGTCAATTTCTTCAATTTTTACTTCCAATAACTTCAATTCATCATTTCTCTTCTACTTCCTTTCCTTTCACTCTCAATCCAGTGTCTTTCTCTACACAATTCCATAATTTTCACACAAATCTCTTAATTAAATATATATCAACACTTAAATTCAATAATTCTTACTAATTATTTCACCAAATTCCCAAATAACTCAATAATATTTAAAACTAACCTTTTTTCCCAATTTCATATAATCCCTAAGTGTATTTTTTCTTTTATCTTTCCTTTAATTTCTTCCATAATTCATCAAATAACAAAAAAGATTAAGATTTACCTCATGAATAAAGGAAGAAAATTGCAACTAAGTGACTGTACAATGGGAAATTGAAGTAAGGAAGGACAATAAGGGAAGGATGTATTGCCACGCGATGAAGAGAGAAGGAAGAAGGGCGGTGGCAGTGTTAGAGGGTTGTAGCGGTGGTGAAAAGCAACAATAGTGAAGGTGTGACCAGTAAGGGGAAGAAAAAGGATGAAAAGATGAAAGATGAAGGGGTTGGGCGGTGAAGAAATGAGGATTCATCCTCCTGGGTGTGTAGCAAAAGAAAAAGGAAGAAAATAAGGGCCAAAACGACGTAGTTTTGGCTAATATCCTTTTTGGTCCTTCCAACTTAAATTTCTTTTATTCAACCCCCACTTCTTTTAATTTTTTTTCATTACATTATTTCATTTCATCTCTATAAATTCATTTATTTTATCTTTATTTTATTTTTGGGTATAGACAAAAATTGAATTTAACTGACTATTATTCGAGTAACTGGGTTCGAGGTGTTGTAGTTACCTTTGTTAAATAACTCTGGATGATTCTTTATCATGGTGTCCTCTAGTTCCTATGTAGCCTCTTTCACTTTGTGATTTCTCCACAGTATTTTTACTAATGGCACTGATTTATTCCTTAGTTGCTTTGTTTCCCTTGCTAAGATTAGTATTAGTTTCTCTTCATAGGTTAGATCCAATTGTACTTCAATATCTCGCAATGCCACAATATGCGATGGATCAGATCGGTATCTTCTCAACATCAATACATGGAAGACATTATGAATCCTTTTTAGCTCCTGTGGTAATTCCAACCTATAGGCTACTAGTTCTATGCATTCAATAATTTCAAAAGGACCAATAAGCCTAGGAGCTAACTTACCCTTTTTACCGAACTAAAGCACTTTCTTTCATGGGGAAACTTCTAAGAAAAACTTATACCCAGTTGCATATTCAATATCCCTTCTCTTTAAGTCTGTGTATGGCTTTTGGCAATCAGAAGAAGCTTTTAATCTCTCATTAATAATCTTCACTTTATCCTCAGTTTTCCTTATTAGATCTAGACCTACAATTTTACTTTCTTTAAGTTCTATCCAACATAAGGGCGTTCTGTATTTCTTACCATTAAGAGCTTCATAGTGTGCCATTTGTATGCTAGCTTGGTAACTGTTGTTGTATGCAAATTCAATCAATGAAAGGTACTTATCCCAACTTCCCTCAAAGTCAACGACACAACTTCTAAGCATATCTTTCAATATTTTAATTACTCTTTCAAACTGTCCGTCTGTTTAAGAATGAAAAGTCGTACTAAAATTGCATGTGGTACCTAAGGCCTTTTGTAATTTCTTCTAAAAGGTCGAAGTAAATTTTGGATCTCAGTCAGATATGATGAAAGATGGCACGCCATGTAACCGCACTATCTCATTAATGTACAATTATGTTAATTTTGAGAGTTAATAGTCGATTTCGACAGGCAAAAAGTGAGCTAATTTGGTCAGTTTATCCACAATTACCCATATGGCATTGTACTGCTTCCTCGTTTGAGGCAAACTCATTACAAAATTCATCATGATCTAGTCCCATTTTCATTCAGGTATTGCTACTAGTTGAAGTAAACCTGGGGGAACTTGATGTTCTGCTTTGACTTATTGACACATTAGACATTTAGAAATATATTTCGTAGTGTCTTTTTTCATGCCTAGCCACTTGTAGTGTATCTTCAAGTCTTGATACATTTTTGTGCTTCCTAGGTGCATAGCATATGAATGGCTATAAGCTTCCTTCATGATGTTTTGCTTCAGCTCATCAACATTAGGGACACAGATTTTGTCTTTAAAGTACAAACAATGATCACTTTTGAATACATAGTCACTATCCTTCCCCTCTTAGACTTGTGTAATAATAGTGATTAACCTTTTATCTTATGTCTATGCTTTTTTAACTTGCTGCACCATATTTGGTCTAAGTCTCAACTTAGCTACTAGTGCACTATTATTAGCCATGTATAATTTAATGTTTAGCTGAACAAAAATATTTAAATCATTATTCATACATAACATTCCTATATAATACATTTAATAGTTTAATTTGGTTATTTAAGATGTACCTGATAATGATTTTCTGCTAAAAGCACAACCACAATATTTGCTTTGCCTAGACTATAATCAATAACACAATCATAGTTTTTGATCAACTCTATCCATCTCCTTTGGCTTGGGTTTAACTCTTTCTGTGTAGGCAAATATTTAAGGCTTTTGTGATTTGTGTAGATATAACATTTTTCTTTATATAGATAATGCCTCTAAATCTTTAAAGCAAAGACTATAACTGCTAACTCTAGATCATAGGTCGGGTAATTTTTTTCATGAGGCTTAAGTTGCTTGGAAGCATAAGTAATTACCGTTCCCTCTTGCATGAGTACAAAGCCAAGCCTATTATATGAGGCATCACTATAAATCAAAAAACCTTTACCAGACACAGGTTGTGTAAGAATAGGTGCTTCAGTCAACATGGCCTTTAGCTTCTCAAAACCTTCTTTACCTTTGTCATTCCATACAAACTTTGTATTCTTTTGAAGCAACTTGGTCATAGGTGCAGCAATAATAGAAAACCCTTTGACGAACCCTCTATAATACCCAACTTGACGAACCCTCTATAATACCCAGCCAAACCTAAGAAACTCCTAATTTCTTTAACATTCTTAGGTGGCTTCCATTCCAGAATTGCTTCTATCATTTTAGGGTCAACTCTAATGCCATCAGCCGATATAACATGACCAAGGAAAGAAACTTCATTCAACCAAAACTCACATTTGTTGAACTTGGCATAAAGCTACTTTTCCCTTAAAGTCTATAGGATAATCCTCAAATGTTTATCATGCTCCTCCCGATTCTTCGAATAAATCAAGATATCATCAATAAAGACGACAACAAATTGATCCAAGTAAAGATAAAAAATACGATTCATAAGATCCATAAATGTTGTTGGGGTATTCGTGAGTCTAAAAGGCATCACGAAGAATTCATAATGCCTATATATGGTCTTAAAAGTTGTCTTGGGAACATTTTCTTCCTTTATCCTTCTTGATAATACCCTGACTTCAGGTCAATTTTAGTGAAAATACCTGCACCTTTAAGCTGGTCAAATAGGTCGTCAACTCTTGGCAGTGGATATTTATTTTTCTCAATTACTTTATTAAACTATCTATAATCTATGCAAAGCCTGAGAGACCCATCTTTCTTCTTGACAAACAATACAAGTGCATCCCAAAGAGCACACTAAGGCGTATAAAACCCTTTTTAAGAAGTTCTTACAGTTGGATGTTTAATTCTTTAAGTTCTGTAGGTGCCATCCGGTATGGAGCAATAGATATAGGTGTAGTACCAAACAACAGATCAATGAAAAATTTCACTTCTCTTTTCGGGGATAACCATGGTAACTCATTAGGAAAAATATCCTAGAATTCACGTATAGTCGATATGTCTTGAATTTTAGGATTATCCTTTTTAGCTTCAAGCACACAAGCCAGGTAGGCTACACACCCCTTTCTAGCAAGCCTTTTTGCTATTGTGGTTAATATGACATTTGAAAGAAAATATGACCTTTCACCAACAACTGTGATTTCATCATTATTAGGTTTTTTAAGGGTTATTCTCTTAAGATGACAATCTACCATTACATGATGTCTATATAGCCAATCCATACCAAGGATCACATCAAATTCTCAAAAAGGTAACTCAATTAAATCACCCAAAAATTCATGGCCTTATATTTTTAAAGGACAATTTTTGTAGACTTTATTCACTACTATTCTATAACCCAGAGGATTTGTAACTACAATTTCATGTTCCAAGGTGTCAACATGCAATCTCTTATTATCAGGCAATGGAATGCATATATATAAATCGACAGACCCCGAATCTATCAATGCATGAGCAGAAATATCAAAGATAGTAAAAGTACCTGCAATCACATCTGGGGTATCCTTATCATCTCAGACCTGTATAGCATATACACGAACTGAGGTACGGGTGTCAGGTCTCTCAACTGTCTCTGACATAGTCCTCTGCCCGTCATTACCAAAACTAGCTCCTCTACCTCTCGAAGCCCCAAAAACTGATCTCTCTGGCTAATTAGCTGATGGATACTATATGCTAGTATAACCTTTCTGAAAGTGCTTTATAGACCCACATTGAAGAAAAGCTTTCATCTTTCTCCAACACTGACCCCCATATCTTTTCCTACAGTGCTCACATGGAGAAATCTCTCCTCGACCTGACCCATATACGGTACTATTTATAGATGAGGTCGGCTGTCCCAACCTAAAGGGTGACCTCTAACTTTGCCTTGATTGATGGGAAAACGTCTATGATGGTGCTGGAGCCTGGGATCCTGACCCTTTGTACTTTTTACTTGCTGATGAAGATGAAATGACTTGCTCTTGACCCCTTTTTTGTTTGTCTATATTTCTCTATTTTTGTTCCTCTATGTTAGCTTTTTCAACTCTCAAGGCTGCCTTCACCAACTCTCCATAATCCCTAATTTGTGATACAGCTAGGAGTTTCTTTATCTCATAATGAAGACCCATCTCAAACCATTTACACCTATTAGCCATAGTGGGAATAAACTGCTAAGCATAAGCACTAAATCTATCAAACTATTTTTCATACTCTGCTACTGTTCTAGGTTTTTGCTTCAAATGGAGAAAAGTATCTCTCTTCTCTTCCATATAAGCATCTCCCACATACTTATCCCTAAATTGGGACATAAAATATTCCCAATTAAGGTTCTGTGGCACAGTAAATCTCTTTGTGGATTCCTATCATTGATACGCTAGCCCTTAAAGTAGACAATCTACACGTTCCAGTCTTTCTTTAGGTGTAAGGTGAAGGAGGTCAAAAATCTTCTTTATCTTGATCAAACATAATTCAGCATCTGGAGCAATGACTAACGATTCACCCTTGAAGTCTTCTGCTCAAAATTTCTTTGTGTTTTCCAGTGTGAAACTTTGTGGTAAAAGGGATCGTTGTGGTTGTGATTGTACAGCAGGTGCAACAATCATTTGTTGTCTCATAAATGCCATCATAGTTGCAAAGAACTCTACTGGATTTAGCATTAGCTGGGCAACAGGTGGTGGTACCAACTATGCTGGCTGCTCCTCCACACCCTTATTCGCATCACTGATTGAAGTATGACTTTCTATTTCTTCGATACCTCTGCTTGAACTTGATTCCATTCTTTAATCTATATAGACATAAATGGTGGATCTACATTAAAGTCACATCATATTCATATTTAGCTTCTACTTGGAATGTACATAAATCTCCTTTTTAATAATTTGATTTACTGGTCTACTAAATGTAACACCCTATACTCGATCAATTATAAAATTCGGATACTGGATGTCATACTCGAATTTGGGTTCCTCTAAGAGGGCCAACTATAAAATTTTACTATTTAAAGACCTTATTATTTTAACTATTACTATTTATTCTATAAAAATTTCGACAGAGTTTCCTCTAAAATTCCTTAAAAATCCCTTACTAGAAAAATTCTCAATACATTTCTCTTTTATCTATCCTACTCTGACGAGCGCCAAAGCCATTGCTTACTTTCGAGTTTGCTCTTAGAGGTCCACTTTTAGGGTTCGAGATTGGAGGAGGCTCACTTAACTTATGAATTGACCACTTCATCATAAAGAGGGATCAAGCCCAACTTATGGTTGGTAGTCAACCCATGAAAATATCTATCAATGAGCCCAAAAAGGTAGGTGTCATGGGGTCGCCACCCAACAGAACATCGAAAAATAAATCTCAACCTTTTGATGCCTAAACATATATTAGTATTCGGGACATCACTCTTATTGGATGTCTTGATTAGGTGTTTGTTTTATAATTGAGTTTTAAAATTAATTCCCTCTCCTCTCTCACACAATACAAGAGATAAAATTTAAACATCCCAATCAAATGAAAAGTAGTAAATAAATGTTTAAAAGTAAAATCCTACTTAAAATTATTACAGAGGCAAATCATCCCAAAGAATAATATACAAAATAAGATCAATATACATACATAAAATGAGTTATTGATTTAATTTGGAAGCGTTGGCTCCCTCATGCATGTTTACAAAAAATCTCTTTTATTATATTAGGTGCATTTGGGTAAAAAATTAGAAATTGGTCAATATTTTGGAAGAAAACCCTATTGATTTAATAGAAGAAACGTTTCAATGTCTTTTTATTTTATCGTCCACAAAAATTCTTTTTGACTAACTATTACATCCCCGAAAAATAATACATCCAAAATAAAATAACAAATAATGATAAAAAAATAAAAATAATAAATAAACAAAACCATAATAAGTAAATAAAATAAAATAACCAAGATAACCAAGAAGTGAGGGTAGATCAACTTGGGAGAAAAACTTCCCATGAAAAACCACAGTAGACCCTATACAGCAAAAAATATTAAACACTCAGAAAAAAGTCACAAAAAGACACGAATTAGTATACTCAAAATAACATACCAGAGTAATTACGAATTTATATTGTACAAATAGAATAACTTAGATGCAAAATCATATGGTACAATGTTAAAATCACATTAAATAATGTATATGCATGATAAGATGAATAATGATATGAAAATACATAAAATGTACAAAAAAATGCTTTAAAGTCACCCCTAATAATGCCCAGAATAGACGAGAGACGGACATAAAAGAGCGAGGCACAGGGCGAGGAGATGAGCCGAGGATGTCCCATCCTTCGGGTGACAAACGGTCGTCTGTTGGTTCATCACCTCCGGACAGAACGAAAAATGCAACATGGCAAAAAATACAGAAAATCATGTAAAAGATATTCCTAGCCTCAAACATGCATTTATATAATCTAAATAATGATAAAAACATGTTATAACAACAAATCATGCATAAAATATATAAGAAGCATGCATTTACAGAATTAAAAGAACTAACATTAAAGCTTCACATATACAGTAGTGGAAAAAATCAACATCAAAACATGCCTCTCTCATGCCTATCAGTCTCCAAACACCTCACACCTCACTTAAACATACATATTAGTCAATTATAATAATGAAAACATATTAATATGCATAAAAGAGTCCAATGATTATGCCAATTGAATTCTAGAGAGAGAAAGTGGAAAAAGAGCCTAGAATATTATCCTCAAGAGATATTTTAACTTTGTGATTATGGAAGTTCAGATCTCTACTCCGATTCATGATTGTTATTCCCAAAATGAAATATGAAATTCATTTATGTATGTATGTGTTTCAACAATAATAGTTAGAGCATAAAGTTTAGAGAGAGAAAGAAACTAATTCTTCTTCTCTAATGGTAGCTCTCCAAAAAATGATCGTCTCTTTCTTTAAAATTACCATGAAGTAATGCATTTTTGACATCCATTTGATGGATATCCCAATTTTGAGAAGCTACAATAGCCAAGATTGTACGAACAATAGTCATCTTGGTAATTGGAGCAAACGTTTCCTCATAATCAATCTCATATTATTGGCGATCTCCAAATGTCACAAGTCGAGCCTTGCACCATTCGAATGACCCATCATATTTTATTTTGACAGAGAACACCCATTTACAACCAATTGGAGTGATAGAAGATGGACAAGATACAATATCCCATATGCTATTTTGCTGTGAAGGATCAGTTTCCTCCTGAATGGCTTTCTGCCAGCAATCAAACTTCATAGCTTCTAAGTAAGATCTAGGAATGGTAATAAATGGTAGTGTTGTAGCTAAAAATTTGTGAGAACCAAATCTCTCAAGAGAATATCCCTACCTTTTTGGAGGGTGTACGGTGCATATAAACCTTTGAAGTTGTGGTGAGTCGATATCAGCGACTGGTGGTGGGTAAAACTACAAAAGACTAGTTATTGGTTGAGCTAATGAATCATAAAGAATGTCTCCAGTTTGAACCTTATTACTATTTCTCCTTTATATACAATGCCAGGTTAAATATGTATGACAAAAGCATAATGATTATTGTTAGCATGACTCAAATGATCCTCAAAAGCAGAAAGAAATGAGTGAATAGAAATGTTTGGAGTGACACCATAAAAAGAAAAGAAATACTGCTGGTCAAAAAATATAACATTAAGAGAAATTTGAATTCATTGAGTGGTTGGATCAAAACACATATAACCCTTATGTTGTGGTGTATATTTGAGAAAAACACATCTGATTGATTGAGGAGAGTTTGGGTGTTCATGAGAAGGAAGAAGAACAAAACTAACACATCCAAATAGATAGAGATGGGTATATACAAGTTGCTAGTGATAGAGGAGGAAGTATAGTGTTTGATTATTAAGAACAATCATAGGAATATGATTTATTAAATGTACTACAATACTCAAAGCTTCAACCCAAAATTTTGATGGTACAGCAGATTCAATAAGTACGGAGCAGACCACATCAAGAAGGTGACGACTTTTTCTCTCAATGATGCCATTTTGCTAGGGTGTATACAGATAACTCCTTTGAGAAATAATTCCCTTTTGTTAAAGAAACTCTTGGAATTTTTTGGACATATATTCCCCACCTAAATCAGCACAAAAAATTTTGATGCTTTTGGAAAATTGATTTTTAATCAAAGTTAAGAATTTTTAAAAAGCATCAAAAACTTCAAATTTGCATCACAAGAAAGATATCCAAGTGAAATGATTGTGATTGTCAATAAAAGTCACAAAATACTTGTATTGAGCATAAGATATAATAGGTGAAATCCCCTACACATCACTATGAATTAAATCAAAACATTGAGAAGACTTTGTTTCATGAGAATGAAAAGGCAAAGTTTTATTTTTGCCCATTTTACAACTAGAACAATCAATTTTGACAGGATGAGATTGAATTTTATTGCCTAACACTCCAAACTTTAGCATGGATAAAAGAGTTCTATCATTTGGATGCCTAATTTAGCATGCCATGACTTAAAATCAGACTGAACAAAATAAGAAAGTACAGAAAACAGATTCATAATCTTAGCTAGTTCATTAAGTCGAAGAGGAAAAATTCTACCCCATTTAGGTCCCTCCGCTACTATCTTCCCTGACACCAGTTCCTGTATAGTACAACCAAAAGGAGAAAAAAAGACTTTTCAATTATTCTCAACCATTTGTCCAACTAAAATTAAATTAGTTAATAGACCAAGGATAATAAAAGCATTTTTCATGGATGAAGAGGAAAAAAATTGTTAGTGGTTACGTCTTAGGCCAAACATTTGGACCTCTATGTAATGTCAAATTTCATTTTATAAAATTAGATTTTCTTCACATTAATATATTATTGGCATGTTACATTATAATAATATTTGTAATAACAATCTAATGTTATCTTAACTATCCTTAATTGTTTATCATTAAAGAAATAATGACAAATTAAGACTAATATGGGTTTGATTGATAATCATGGGATGATTATATAAGGTGATATAAATCAAATTTATAGATATTTGTTAGAGAACGGGATACTAGATAGACCCGCTATTAGATACTATATGGATTAATGTCATTAATGATCTCATAATAGTTATGTTATCGATCTTTAAATCAAAGATGATCATGACAGTATCCTACATGAAGAACATTATGTTTTAACATAATCAAACATTATCTTTAATCGGATAATCATAAAGGTTATGATTGAAAATAATTAGAATTATACAGAGGATAGTGAATAATTAAGATGGAATTTATTCCTCTTTTATGAAAGAGATATCTATTAGATCCATCGATAAATAGGACTGAGAAATGCATGGTTGTGCTCAAATGAATTGATGAAATAATGAATATCATTTGATATTATCAGTCTACTTAGTGATCCAAAAATTATATGTTTGAACTATATAAGTTTGACATGGACTTATATTCAAACAAGATATCGTCTAACAAAAGAATTATAACATGTTATATTGTCTAGGTTAAAATCAAATTATCGATGTTAATATTATTTAGATAGTCATAATATCTTGCTAGAGGTCGCTTATTACTTGTGGGCCCATAATGGGACTGAGGCCCACTACCAACATAATATGAACTTATTGAGTTGCACATATAGAATGTGATAAACGGACTAAGGATTTATTCGAGCATTTTTTTAATTTTAATTTGTCACAAAATAAATTTCAAAATAAAATTTTAAAATTAAAATATAATTCTTATTTTAAATAAGAAATAAAGTATTTTTATTTAAATAAGAAATATATATGTCCGAAATTTTCTTTCTCTAAAATTAGGGTTAAGTTACCATATATATAGTGATATATATGTCTTTTAAAAACTCTAAGCATATTGAATTAAAAGGTGGCAGGCATCACTTTATAAAGAGAGACAAAATTCATTTATGTAACCTTGAGAAGAGTATAGAAACTTAAACCTTAACCTCCAAAAGAAGGGAGCTAACACCCTCGGGCGATTTCGATCATCATGTTTGAGTATGGATACCAATAGACGATGTTCGTTTCAATTGAGGCAGCACCTGACAAATTGTTTTTTCACACTTCAAGAGGTTGGTAACCGTTTATCTTTCTTCTTCTTGAATCAATTGGATTGCATGGATATTGGTGGGTTTTATTATTCTGCAGTAATTTTATTTTATTTTTCTGTCGAAACCCAATAGAAATATCACTAGTGGTAATGATGGGATATGGTCCCCACTAGCTATCTCAATTTGCATATTGCCATCATATTTTTTGAAATTAAGCAGATTATCAAATGATAGAGTTATATGATTCGAAGTAGTTGAGTCAAAAAGCCAAATTTTAGAAAGAGATGTATTTTTACCAATTAAACCATAGGGCAGTGAGAGCTTATATAATCATTTGTTAAACATTCTCCTAGGTAAGAGAAGAAACTATTGGTTGAAGAGAATCAACTACTACTAAAGGTTCAATCACCATATTGGTAGTGGAAGTGTGAAAAGCTTGAGGATTACGATTTTGTGGATGCTTCCTACATTCAGATATAATATGTTTCTTAATTTGGCAATAGTTGTAAAATTTTTTAAAATATTAACTTGTAATATGCCTATATGCCTTACGACTATAAAATTAAATGTTGGTCATAGTTCGAAGTCGTTGTTTTCCTTATACCGCATAAGCAACATTGAGAACGTTGGTAGAATTCCCTTGTTGTTCTAAAGTGGTCTGAGTTAAGTGACATTACTTTTCCCTTAATAGTTCATTCAAATACACTACAAGAAAATCTGAAAATAGCAACGAAAAAATAGCAACGAAATTGATTCCGTTGCTAAATTAGCAACGAAAAAGTAATTCTGATGCTATTTAGCAATGAAAAATAGTTTTCATTGCTAAAATTAGTTAAACTTTATAAATTTAGCAATAAAAAAATATTTGGTTATCTTCCGTTGCTAAAAGTGGAGGAAATTTTTGGTGCCATTATTTAGCAACGAAATTAGTATTTCGTTGCTAATTAAGGCGGCAACAAATGGCGAATAAAATTTGGGACGAAAAATAGCAACGGAAAGTAATTTTCATTACTATTTTAGAATCGAAAAATTATTCCGTTGCTAAATAGCAATGTAATTTTATTTCGGTTGCTAAAATAGCAACGAAAATTACATTTTGTTGCTAAATTAGCAACAAAAATTTAATTTCGTTGCTAAATTTCACTTTCAATGAAAAATAGCATCCGAATTTATATTTGGTTGCTAAAATAGCAACGAAATTTTATTTCGGTTGCTAAAATAGCAACCGAAATAAAATTTTGTTGCTAAATAGCAATTGAATTATTTTCGATTATAAAAATAACAACGAAATAATAATTTTGTTTCTAAATGAGGGGCATTTAAGTAATTTTTACATTTGTTAGAACTATAAAATGGAAAACCCCTACATTTGCCTCATCTTCTCCCTCACAGACACCGCCGCCCCTCTCTCTCTCTAACAAAGAAATCGAAGGCAAACTCATCCTCACCGCAGTTCCTCATCATCATCTGGTCCTTGGTCATCATCGGGTTAGTCTATTCTTGCTGGTCTTTGGTCATCTAGCTTCCTGCCATGATGGTTGAGGAGTTAAGTTGATTTTTGTTAACTATTTTGGTTATTTTTTTGCTTTCTGGGTTGGTAATAATAAACATACTGTTAAATTCCTAAACATGGTCTTTGATTTATTTGGTTTGATTCGTTGTCTATAACAGAGAAACGCACCGTTATAGGCCGAGACAACGCTAATATCCAAAATCACCTGCGTCGACTTGCTGCCACTCGCCACAGACGGGCTATTTTTCGGTACGATTCTTTTATTTTTTTGAAGGCCTAGATTAGATTGCTCATGGGAATTTTCTGATGATAACTACGGTTTATGACTTTTATGGCTGTTTATATTCTCACTTGTGTCTGGGTTGCTTGTATCTTGTGTTGATGCTTACTGGCATTGGTTCTCCGTGTTCTGATTAATGCTCCATTTGCTTTTGTTCCTTTTTCGGAGAATTAGATGCAGTAGCATTGACCCAAGTATCTAATGATGAAAGTTGCTCCATCTAGTTTCCTACTTTTGATTGTTCATTGACTGCTCGGCTCTTCTCAGATTGTTTAATGCAGGTTACCCATTTCATTGTTTATTTTCCATTTACATCCAAATCGTTATTCTTTGTAGTGTTTATCATTATCTTTTACTTAGTAAATGTTGTTATTGCTATTTGGTTTTATCTGCCTATCCTGACATGTGTTTCTTACTTTTGATTATTCATTGATTGCTAGGCTCCTCTCAAATTGTTTAATGAAGGTTACCCATTTTATTTTTTATTTGCCATTTACATCCAAATCTTTATTCTTCGCAGTGTTTATCGTTATCTTTTAATGACTTAATGTTGTTATTGCTATTTGGTTTTACCTGCCTATACTGACATGTGTTTTCTACTTTTGATTGTTGGTTGATTGCTTGGCGCCTCTCAGATTGTTTAATGAAGGTTACCAATTTCATTGTTTATTTGCCATTTACATCCAAATTGTTATTCTTTGCAGTCTTTGTCGTTATCTTTTACTGAGTCAATGTTGTTATTGGTATTTGGTTTTAGCTTCCTTTACTGACATGTGCTGGTGATTATTAACCTTATACTTTAGTTGGATTGAATGTAATGTGTTTGAGCGGGAAACTTATTGAATTGACATTCAATTGTGCTTCAAAGATCTTTATTTTTTCCTTTTAATTCTCTAGCTATTTATTTATTTATTTACAATCAGTTGTTCTCTCTTCAAGTTTTTAGAGTTCCTTGATCTAGTTGTTACAGGTCAATATTATTATTATTATCTTGCTTTTTTCTTCTTCCTTTATACTAATGTTACTCTATAGTTTTCCAGAAATGAGTGTCTTCTTTGCACGTACTGCTAATATTTTGTTGTGTAACCAGTTACATATAGGCATGAACACAATTCATTAATACCTGTATATCAGCCCTTATATCTGTTTTGTGACAAGTAACCAAATTTTTTTTACAGTACAGTGTCCCCTACATATCTCAAAGAAACTCTTTGCTCTGGATGGTTGGCCAGCAGCTTGATAGCACATCATAATAAGTATGTTCAAGGACACTTGAATTTCAAAATATATATAGTTAACAATATACACACACTTGTATTATACTCATTTGCTTTGCCTTTTATCCTACACTATTTTGGCCATGTTCTATTACTCTGGTTATGCTAGTTTTTTTGAGTTGAATGCTGGAACCTTCTACTGTTGTGTTCTCTAACACTTCTAAATCTGGTCTTATGATACTGCCTTCCCGGCTTGGGTTTCTCTGGCTTCTCTGGGTTTGGTGCAGCCTTTCAGGCTTGATGCATATTTGATTTTGTATGAAAGAAGTTCTATCTGGGTTTGTTTTTTGCTTGGTGGATTTGTTTGTTTATGCTTGGTGGATTTATTAATGTTCTGGTGCTTCACTAGTGGGTTTTATAACTACTGTCTATTGTTTTTGTTGTGATATGATGTTTGGTTCTGAGTAAGTGCTGTGTTGTGGTGTCTCTTTTTAGAATTATACTTCGTAGTTTTGTTTCTGGCTGTAGTGTTGTTTGATAGACAGGGTTTTGGTTTTCTTTTAGTTTTTGCAGCAGGCCATTTTATGTACTCTGTATTCTCTAGCTAGTTTAGCTAGTATATACTCTGTATTCTCTATATTAAAAAAACAATATACACACACACACACACAGAGTTGTATATATAGTTGTAGTTATAATTTTTCATTGGTAGTATCCTACTGTATTTGCAGCTGGAGTGTGTGATATCACCGAGTCTTTGTTGTCTTTATAGAAAATTTCAGTAAATTTACTAATTATCCAATATTTTGCAACTTAAGATAGGAAATTTTGTAACTTCCACCTTTTCTTGAATGACCAAGCTGGATATCTTGGGGTCTATTTTTAGGATCTGTATCTTTATTTTAACGCATTATTTATCAAGGAACATTTTAATCTTGTAGTAATAAGGGGTTTTGAGTCAATTGGAGGATTAGGAGTTAGTATATCAGGTTAAAGCTTCATGTGATTTGACAATCACATATGCCTCTACTGCTCTATGGGTTGAGACACTCGGCCATTAAAATTTCAGAAATTATCTATGTTTGGATTTTGTCATGCAAATCAATTTTGGGCCAGATGCCCAAGTATTCTAAGCTTGAATCTTGGATGGTGGATATTTTTTTTTTGTTCTTTATTTTAAGTGCATTTTGATACAATTCTGGTTTTATTTTATTTATGATCGTGTAATGTAAAAAAAAAAATCTCAACTTTCTTTTATGTAAAATCTTGAGTTCCATCATCTTGAATTTATCACATCTGATGCAGAGTTACTAATAGGCCAACCATATTGTTTCTCAAGTTTAGTGCTGCTGTATTATTTCCTTTGGATATTATTTTGCTGAGTTCAGAGCTGGTCTTTTAGTTGCTTTGTTTTTGGATCATATGTATTAGAAAAAACTGCAGTTATTGTTAAATTGTTATAGTCTGATGTTTTAAATTCTATTTTCTTGCAGATTGTTGAGGTTGCATGTTGCAAATTGACTCCTCTACAAGAAGGTTGTCTGGTTTTGGATGCTCATGAATGAAACAACTTTTAGATTTGTGTAGAACCACTTCATATTTCTCTTTACAGTATGTACAAATGTAACAGTCTCTTACTCCTTCATGTTTCCCATCTTCATACATGCTATTCAAATTGTTTGAAGATTAAGTAAGAAAGGCATTATGCATTAACATCATGTAATTCAGATTAACAACATTTCTTAGCTATATTTTGTCCTTGTTAAAACCATCAATTCATTTTGTACAATCATTTTGTTGATTTACAGCAAATATGTACTTTTTTTGTATAAATTATTTCCTTTTCTAACAAATAAATATATATGCTCTCCACCTACTCAAGTCCTTATTATGTTATTAATGGTTTCTATAAAAATCTGATTTAACCATTGTGAACTAACTTGTATGCCTAGTAAATTTATCCTCAATAACTGAAGTCACTTGCTTCACAAACAGTTTGTTTCTCACAGCTTCATTTAGCAATCTTTTCTTTTTATTTTTGTATACAAATGTAGCCCATGTAAACATCTATGGTTATGAGTTAAATTAGAATAACTGCAGTTATATTTGATGGAGCCTTAAATTTATCTGCTACATGATTTCGTAGATTTATATTTCGAATAAAATGACTCAGAATTTCTTCGTCGTTATGTTCCTTTCTATGTTGACAGTGTAGTATCTTTGTCAAGATTTGAAAAATATTTTAGCTGCTTGAATATTTTAACATGCTTGAAAAAACATTATTTTTTTCTTGGTGTGTTTTAGTTGGCTATCATAACTTGCTAATTACTTTTGAAATGCCAATTGCTGATTCTTGAGTTATTTTTGCAAATGGCTGCAGTTGCTCACATCATTAGTGCGAAGGTGGTGATTTTGAGAGCCATTAAGTGTCATTACCTGTGATGTTTTGTTTCTGAAGGCATCAATATTATCAATTTTTGACTTCTTACTCTTGTAGTTACCAGCTACCATTGTAATAGGTATGAAAAATCCTGGATAGATGTTTGCTGTATATGATCATTTTGTCTTGAATGTTAATGTCTTGCTCAAGCTTATGTCTGAGTGTATCCTTTTCTATCTGCTATCTAAATTTAAAATTCATAAAAAATTGAAATATTTACATATGAGGGTAATAGATTGTTTAGGTAAAATTCACTCTGATTTGTTGAAGTGTCAACAATATATGTATTATTGCATAACATAATGGGTAAGGGGCGTCTAACTCAGTCATTGCTTTATGCAGTGCAATTCTGGTTTCACTTTCACAAAATAAACTGGAATTTGCATCTACTACTATCTTTCCAATCCAGCCACATTTATAAAAAAAGAACTACCACCACATTCAGTATCACTTCTTTTAATAGGTGAGGGAATCTCATGCTATCCACAATTATGTTGAAGATTTTACTTACTGTATTGAATCATTATTGGGTTACTAAATATAGTTGACAGTTTTTTACTTACTGTATTGCTTTTAAGGTGGAACAACTTTTCCTTCAAGGAGGCTAGCTGATTCTATTGTATATACCATACGATTCAGGTATATTATATTCTAAGCATTTTGTCAATTCTTATTTTTTTAGAAATAGAAGGCTGATCCTTTACTTGATCTTATATGGTCTTGTGTGTTGATTTCTCTTTTATATTGCTTTTGCTTGACTTGCTTAGCTTTGCTGTTTGTTTTTTCTTTCTCCAGCTAGCTATTTTGACAAAGGCTGATAGTTGTCTTGATTTCTGATCTGTCCTTGTGCTCTTCGTGGTTGTTACTATTTGAGGGGTCTCTCCTCTGTCAAGTTTTGGGTTGTTATTTTACTTTGACAGTTTTAAACTTTGTTTATTTTTCTAGTTTTGGTGGTGTGCTTATGATCTTGCTTTTTTGGGACTCAGCCTTTTAGTTCTATTTTCCTTGATGCAGTTGCCTTGGGTATTTTGCCTTGAGGCTGCACATGGTTACATTTTATTGAATTGCCAAGAAATTCAACCTTTTTTGCAGTAAGTTTATGTTATAGTTGAAATTGGCTAAATTATTTTTCTCGATGATTGGAGTTTATAGCTAAGATAATTTATAATGTTTTTAGTGAATACGAGGGGTTGTTAAGCGAGCTAATGCCAGGAAACTCACAGGATGACATCAATAAAGAAGTGGATAAAAACTTTCCACGTTGGTTTGCAAATTATGTAAGTCTGTAGAGTGCAATAAAATTGAATGCTTGTTGCAATTACTGTAAAACTTACAAAATATTATATGTATTGATTAAATTTTTTTATGTAGGCTTTTGAAAATAGAATAGAAAACAGGCTCATATGTGATCTTGCTAAAGGGTCATTGTGAACTGTTAAATCATATCCTGTCTATTTCATTAATGGATATAAATTTCATACATAAAAGCATGGATATAGCATGGCAATAGTAAACAGTCGGGTTTGCATACAAGGGGAACCGATAGATTATTTTGGCAAAATTATTGAGATACTTGAAATAGAATATCCTGCATTGCCGATAAAATGGTGTGTACTTTTTAAGTGTGAGTGGTTTGATCCAACTCTTAACGTTGGAATAAAAGTACATAGCCAATATAATCTCACAGAAATTAACCAGAGAAGAAGATTTAAGTAATTTAAACCATTCATGTTAGCAATGCAAGCGACCCAGGTGTATTATGTCCCTTATCCTAGCTTAAGAAGGGATAAGTCAGATTGGTTAGCCGTCTGCAAAGTTAAACCAAGAGGTGTTTTTGATGGACAGGACTAGGGAGAAAGCAAGACAAAAGAAAGTGAAGAATTTCAGGAAGAAGAACCGGATGTACATGAAATAAATGCATGTTTCGAGAATGAAATTTTAAATCATCTAAATAATGAATTTGTGGAAATTTTATCTAGAGATGGTGAGGAATCCATAGATGGGCAGAATTCTGAAGATGAGCCTGACTTTAATTCTAAATATTCAGAAACAGAGGATGATTTTGATGTACAATTAAGTGATGATAGCGATTAAATTGTGTATGTTTTATTATCTCAAAACCAAAATGTGTTATTATTGCAATGATGTACTAATGTTACATATTCTTTAATATAATTACATAATTTGATTTGAAGAAGTATATTCAATTTCTTTGAATTTCAGGTTTAAAATATGCCACCTAAAAGAAGAAAGTCATTGCTACCGCCAAGATTCAGACTAACATCGAATGGAGACAACAGTGGACAAGTCCACCCATCTCAGGTTGCAGGGTCTGTAGGTTTAGGTGTATCATGTCCATATACTAACCAGCAATATGAGGCATCACCTTCACCAACAACAAACCGCGATCACTCTCCTAATCGACCAAGTGATTCAGCATCCAACAACCCAAATACATCTGCTGACCATGTAAATGCATCTACTCCGATCCCAAACCCTGAATCTATGCCTACACAAGTACCAGGTTCCGATAGTGAGGATGAAGGACTCCATCCTGGTGCAAAGGGAGTTAATGGAAGAATTTACATTAAGATTATCAATGATATGTGAGTTTAATTATAAAAAAAATTTGTATTGCAAGATTAAAACATAAACTTATACTAATAGTATGGATATCTAATTTGATATTGATTTTGTTCATATTAACAGATTTATTCCATCAGGTATTTGCTCAAGAAAAATAAGATCCACATTCAAATAGAGGATAGAAATTGAGGGTTATGTTTGGAAAAATCTTTCTCTGTAGACAAAGGATTTTTATTATCAGGAGTTTGAGGTACAAACAATAAATAACATTATCTGTTTCAAAATAATTAGCTTCATACATTAATGCATTATCTATTATATTTTGCAATACTTATGTTATTTTTTTTTCAGAAAGAATTTTTTTGGGATTCAAAATTTAATGATGTCATTTATGGAGTTTGGGAAAAACGGGTCCGCCAACGATATAAAGAATTTCTATGTAATTTATACAAGGGTGGTCAACGACCTAATTTTATTTTTGAAGAAATATGGAATCGTTGGCAGCAATATTGGGCAACACCCGAAGCAATTGCCAGTTCAGATAGAAATTCTTCAAATAGGCGGGAAGGCTCAGATGGTAAGAGTTTAGCCGTGCACACTGGAGGAACTTTGAGCCATCATGAGCATGCAGCTAAACTGGTAAGTATTTGACTTTTATGCTTACATTTTATTCTATAAATGTATAATTATTATGGACAATGATTGTGTAATTGTTGTTCTATTTCCATGGATGCCTTTGTTGTTGATATAAATTTTTTGTTTCACAGGAAGTAAACCTATTAAGATTGTTGAGTTATTTTTCAATTCCATTTGGTTGTAATGAATCAGAATTTCCTTATTGTACCACAGTTTATTGTTTTATTGGGCTATAGAGTTTGGTTATCAAGCAACATTCTTGCTGCGAGAAACTTAATAACACTCATGAGCTGAAATGGTAAAAAAACCTATTGATTTACCTTCATGTGTGCTCAAATTTAGCTACACAGGATAGATGATTTTATTCAAATGAAATAAAAACCTTATAAGAAAAATTCTTATATGATATTTTCCTGGTTCTTCTTTTAGTTGAAGGAGGGAAGTTCTCCTTGTTGTCATTTTCACTTAAATTCTTATATAGATTACTCTTTATTCTATTTTTTAGTTGTAATTGCGAAATTTTTTTCCCCTTATTGTGGAATGAACTGTGGTATTTTGATGATTATTTCTTATCGCTTGTTATACAGGAAATAACTATGGGTAAAAAGCCTATATATCCTGAAGT
Organism: Excoecaria agallocha; assembly: GCA_037975025.1. Classification (NCBI taxonomy): domain Eukaryota; kingdom Viridiplantae; phylum Streptophyta; class Magnoliopsida; order Malpighiales; family Euphorbiaceae; genus Excoecaria; species Excoecaria agallocha. The sequence goes on along the minus strand of CM075806.1, from coordinate 9,177,204 downwards.
TTTTATGCACACTCACACCAAAAAGCATGATGGTCAGACATTCGTCAATACCCATTGCAGACAACTCAATGTATGTTAAATTTATACATCAATATTAATTATTTTATAAAAATATAGCTAATTAATTTTAATTATTGTAATGATAGGAGCAAATACAATAGACTCTCATTCAACAGCGGCAGAGCTCTGAAAGTGTTGATGAGAATCAGATTTGTCTTGAAGTAGTTGGTGGTAAGAATAACCGTGGGAGGATTTTTGGTTTAGGTTCAATTGCAAACACTTCACATTCGAATTCCTCTACATCATCTATAGCTGCTTGTAGCAAGCGATGCAAATCTTCTAAGAAAGTCTTTCAACTAGAGACCGCACTCACCATGTTGATGGATACTGTAACCCAACTAAAGAATCGAGTAGAAGATTTGAAAACCAAAGGTGCTCAGCAGTCAAATCGTTCTCCTTCACCTCCACCAACCACATAGCTTAGAATTTTATTTTTAGATTGTTATTGATACTGATTTTATGCTGTTTTTATTATGGTTTTCATGGATTTTTACTTTACAGTAATATAATATATTTTTAGAATTTTAATTTTTGTGCATTACAATTTTAATATTATATTATCAATAATAATATTTTCTTTTTAAGTTCATAATGAATTTGAATTATATTTATTTATAAATAAATAATTTGATTTAACTAAAATATTATGCCAAGCTAACAAAACTAGCATAATTTTACAATTTATAATGTTATAAATAGCAACCAAAGAAAAATTCTGTTGCTATTTTTAGCAACGAAATTATAATTCGGTTGCTAAATTTAGCAACCGAATCAATATTTCGTTGGTAAATATAGCAACGAAATATGAATCCGGTTGGTAATGTTGACCAATTAATCGAAATGTACATTGGTTAGATATAGCAACGGAATTTAGATTCTATTGCTAATAAAAATTAGCAATCGAAAATAGCAACGAAAATTCGGTTTGTATTTTTAGCAACCGAATATATTTTCATTGCTAAATTAGCAACCGAACACATTTTCGTTGCTAAATTACCAACGAAAAAAAATTTAGGTTGCTAAAAATACCAACTGCCAAAATTGCAACTGAATTTTCCGTTGCTATTTTCGGTTGCTAATTTTGATTACCAACGGAAATGCACCAAATTCGATTACTAATTTTCGTTGCTATTTCCAAATTTTCTTGTAGTGATAGTCATCCAAGGACAGAGAAGGAGTCCTAAACAATAAATTAGAATGCACCAATTCGTATTCATGTTTGAGTTTTATCAAGAATTGATCTCTTTGAGTAGTATGATGAAGAGTTTGAACTGCTTCTAGAGATGCTACAAGAACTAAAGCATACATAATGTTAGTATATTCTGTCCAAAATGTGACAAAACCTATGTAATACTCTTGAATGGATAGATTTCCTTGTGTGTAATTTGAAATGTCATATTCCAGTTGAAAATGTCTCAATGAACTGTTTTGATCATAAATTTTCTTAAGATAGTCCCACATAACTTTGGCCGTCTTATAAGGACAAAGATTGACAACAATGAAAGAGTCCATACTCTGCAATATCTAACTCTTAACTTGAGCATCCTTGGCTGCCCACTCTGCAGCTTTGTTCGAATCAGTTGGCTTGCTATCCATGCCATCAATAATTCTCCATAATTATTTCCCTTGAACATAAATTTAAAAATGAAATTCACAAGCAAAATAATTCTTGCCTGAAAACTTGACACAAGCTATCTTTGATTTTTCTATGATTACAATCATAAGAGAGATGCAAAATAATAATAACAACAACAACAACTCACAAAGCCTGAACCAATAAGACCGTAAAAGGTTCACAATGAAGATAGAATATAATTATTTTGCTTGATAGGCTCTGATGCCATAACAAGACAGAACTTGTGTAAAAGTTTTCTCCCCCAAACTCTGAGATTTCCTTGATTAAATAGAGTTGTTACAGCAGATCATATGCCTCAATTACAGTAAATCATATCCCTTAATTATAGTTGGTTCTATTTTAGAAAAGGTATGTATTTACGTAATATATGACAGCAATAAAATGGCATTTACAGTTGACTACATCTAGATAACTATCATTGACAATCATAAGCTTCTCTACTTTATATGTTTTATTCATGAATTATATTTAATTTATTACCATTTTTGTGTCATTATTCTAAACATTATCAATCCAGAAGCTGTCTCTAAGCTCACTTGCCGAGGTGCACTTAAGAAAAATGTTTTATTTGGAATATTTAATGTTTAATAGGATTTCTCATCAAGTTCAATCTAGAAGGATATATTACTGCCATTATGGTCTATAGATAGCAGAAATTCAATTATAAATATTAATTTCTCATACATTCTTAGAGGTGCAAAAAGACTAATTAAAATAAATATTTAAAGTTTCTATTACTTTATATTCATAAATTAGAACGCACCACTTCATATTCAGGTTTGAGTTTCATAAAGAATTGATCTCTTTGACTAGTATGATGAAGAGTTTGAATTGCTTTTAGAGATGCTGCAGGAACTGAAGCATACACAATATAAGTACATTTTGTCCAGAATGTGACGAAGCCTGTGTAATACTCTTGAATGGACATATTTCCTTGTGTGTAATTTGAAATGTCATAGTCCATTTGAAAACGTCTCGATGAACTGCTCTGATCATAAATTTTCTTGAGATGGTCCCACATAGCTTTGGTTGTCTTATAAGGACAAAGATTGACAACAATGAAAGAGTCCATACTCTGCAATATCTAGCTCTTAACTTGAGCATCCTTGGCTGCCCACTCTGCAGGGTTGTTCTATTCAGTTGGCTTGTTGTCCATGCCATCAATAATTTCCCATAATTTTTTTCCTTGAACATAAATTTGAAACTGAAATTTTCAAGTAAAATAATTCTTGCTTGAAAACTTGACACAAGCTATCTTTGATTTTTCAATGATTACAATCACAAGACAGATACAAAAAAATAACAATAATAATAATAATAACTAACAAAGCCTAAACCAATAAGACTGTAAAAGGTTCACAAGGAAGATAGAATATAATTATTTTACTTGATTGGCTCTTATATCATAACAAGACAAAACTTGTATAAAAGTTTTCTCCTCCAAACTATGAGATTTCCTTGATTAAATAGAATTGTTATAGCATATCATATGCCTCAATTATAGTGAATCATATCCCTTAATTACAGCCTGTTCTATTTTAAAAAATGTATGTATTTATATAATATATGACAGCAATGAAATGACCGTTACAGTTGACTATATCTAAATTGCTATCATTGACAATCATAAGCTTCTCTGCTTTATATGTTTGATTCATGAATTATATTTAATTTATGAGCAATTTGTATCATTATTCTGAACATTTTCAGTCCAGAAGCTGTCTCTAAGCTCAGTTGCCCAGGTGCACTTAAGAAAAATCTTTTATTTGGAATATTTAATGTTTAATAGGATTTCTCATCAAGTTCAATCTAGAAGCACATATTACTGCCATGATGGTCTATAGATAGCACATATTCAATTATAAATATTAATTCCTCATACATTTCTGGAGGTGCGAAAAGACCAATTAAAATAAATATTTAAGGTTTCTATTGCCTTGCATTCATAAAAATTAAAAAAACAAACAGATCAACCCATGATTCCCCTAACCCATTTTGACCGGACCCAGACCAGTTTGCCGAGTCTAAAATTAATAATATATCAAAGCACAAAATTTCATTTATGGTTCTGCAATGGATAATGTGCATAGGCATTTTAGCTTTCAGCCTCGAAATGATAACTGATTACAAGTCTTATCCAATAGACAACAATAGTACAACGCAGATATCAAGATGTGGAAACCCTTCTTCAGGAAGTGAAAAAAAAAATTGAGCTTTACACCTTTATCTCCCTCCCTCCTCAAGGATCTATACACACAAGTGGGGATGGAGGCTCCTTTCTTAGTAGTGTGTATACATATATTCTGATTCTAGTCAAAGTTAATATGAAGTAGGTTAGCATAATAAGTGCCCAAATTCCTGCCATCACCCACTGATCAAGAATCTAAGGAACCAATTATCCATCATCCACTTGTCACCACCAGCACTTGCTTGAAAATTGCTGGTACTTCTCAAACCCATTCAAACTCTTATGAGGCTTGCAGGAGGCAAAGGAGATCAAGTTATGAGTCTGAGATTGGCTTAGCTTTGAAGAATTTGGCTACTGCTTGGTACAGATTTTCTTCCTCAAATGGCTTTGATACATATCCATCCATCCCACATTTCAGGCACTTCTCGTATGTTGCGTGTATCACATCTGCAGTCATGGCTAATATCGGCACATGCCACTCCCCCTTTCTTGCAGTTCCTTCTGCCATCGATGGGCCATTTATCTGCTTATTTGCTTGGCTCTCCATCTGTCTAATGCGTCGTGTTGCCTCAAACCTGGAACAACAAATCAATGCCAAGACATGTAAAAATTTCAGAAGTTATTGCAGCATGAAAATAGTTGTAGACTTACCCGTCCATTTCAGGCATCTGAATATCCATAAAGCACGCATCAAAATTGTGTGGTAGCTGAAGCAGTTTTAATGCTGCTTTGCCGCTGTCAGCACATTCTACATTGGCTCCAAACTTCTTCAGTGCACCTGCAGCAACTCTACGGTTTACCATATTGTCATCAACCACCAGAATTTTCTTACCAAAGAGTAGACTTTGGAGGAAAGAAGAACCGTTAGGCCCATCCTTTCCTTGTGACCTCTTCTTGCCCATTCCCAGCACCTGTTGAAGACATGCGGCCACCATACTTGCCCTCAAAGGTTTCATGATCACAGTATCTGCAAAACCTGCTGCCTTCGCTCTATTAAATTCATCAGCACTAATATTGGTGGCAAGAAGTATCATCTTAGGCAACTTAAACACATGTCCATTCTGTTTCCAGTCCATAAGCAATACACTTGAACCAGCATCCTCTGCAGAAATCCACAAATCCTTTTCGACAAGAACTATATCTGGCAGAATAATGCTGCCACTGCATCATGCAATTTCGCTTGTTAAACAATATGCAAAGACAAGAGTTGTATCATAAGCATTTTTTAAGGGCTTAATTTAAAGATTTAGAAGTAACTGGGATCCTATTTTAGAGGAGCTACAAATACGGACTTACCTAGATGCCAAAGAACCATTTTTTGCACATGTACCCGCAGCTGACTTGAGACTACTTGCAACTTCAGCATGGATACCGAGCCTTTTTAAATGGTACCTGGTTACAGCAGCCCTAACTGGTTTTCCATCAACTACAATTGCTTTCAATCCTCTAAAGCTAGAAGGAAGATCTTCAGAATTACGCTTTTCCAACTTGTTAAATGTATTTTTCTTGCACCTCCCGAAGACAGCAGTGAATGAAAATGTGCTTCCAATATGAGGCCGACTAACAAAGCTTATATGACCACCCATAAGCTCAACCAGACACTTGCTGATACTCAAGCCAATACCAGTTCCTCCATAATTTCTAGACGTTGAACTGTCTGCCTGCATGAAGGGCATGAAAACACGATCCTGGGCATGCAAGGGGATTCCAATTCCTGTATCCTCCACAGATACCACTAAAGTAACATTCTCAGAAGCTTCATTAGCGGTCAGCACATTTAATGAAGCATCAGATTGGAATTCTTCATCAGCAGCTAAATGCTTAAAGGCTTCCCAACTGTTCCGATCATCAGCAGCTTCATAACCACTTAAGGTTTTGAACTGACGAGCACCAGGTATAATTACATTTTCATCGGATCCTCCATTCAAACAATTATCAGCTTTTCCGTATGTTGTTGCTTTAGTATTTTCATCTAAATGAACTTTAACAAATATATGCCCGTGTTCAGTGAACTGCCAACCAATAAATTACATAAATCAACTATACAAGAAAAATACAAGTCCAAAGACACAGATGTAGCAAGCTGTAGAAAAAACCATCAAGCTATCACAAAGCAACAAGTTAACAATTATGGCTTTGTACAAAACTTGCCAATAAAGTATAATTTTTATGAAATAAAAGAAAATTAACAACATTATAATATATTCTAGAAACTTAAGACATGATAGTAAATCATGCCAATTTGTGCAATTCACTGACCTTAACAGAGTTTCCCACAAGATTTGTAAAGATCTGCCTGAATCTCCCAGGATCCCCTCGAACAATATCCGGAACTTTGTCAGAAACAAACACAGCCAGCTATACTTACAAAAGCATTGGGATATCCATGTTTGAGATAGTTTAGTGAGACAACACATGGTGAATGCCACATCAGTTGATGTCAGGTCCCGGGAAATGAGAAACAAAAAAAGCAGAAAATGCCAGTTAAAAAAAGGAAAAAAGCTTGAAATTTTCTAAATACAAGTACTACAAGCCGGAATTTGAACAAAATTTCATGCATTTTGAAGGGCAAGCATTTCCACCAATGTAACTGGCATTCTCTTATTTTCATCCTGCAGCACTTACCTCAATTCCTTTGTTTCTGGATTTCTCAGAAAATAAAGAAAGAACATCATCTACTATGGCACGAAGGTCAAATGGAACAGCTTCAAGCTCTAATTTGCCAGCTTCAATTTTTGCACGGTCAAGCACCTCATTTATCAAAGCTATCAGTGCTTTCCCACAGACTTGAGCAGTTTGAGCATAATCCCTTTGTGTTGAACTTAAATCCGTATCTAAGAGCAGAGCAAGCATTCCTGCAAACATGAAAAGATAACTTAGCTAATTACAGAGGTACGACCATCAACAGCGCACTCATACACAGAAAGAAAAAAGACAACCAGTACTTACCAAGGATACCATTCATAGGTGTCCTGATTTCATGAGACACGGTAGCTAGAAACTGGCATCAAGAACATAAATGGTACTCAGGTCAGACACATGTTTCAATTTGGAGGTGAGGAATGATTTATGCTTCCACAAACATGTTCCAAAAGTTACCTGAGATTTGGCAACATCGGCAGCTTCTGCTAGGACTTTTAGCTCTTGCATTTCATGAAAATCATCCTCAACTTTTACAATATGAATTGCTGCGCCATATAAGATATAACCAACTAGCAAACCAATCACAAAGAATAAGAATGCAGTAGTGATTGCTGTCCATGAGGTTGGTGCCTTCTCATGATACCTGAACAAAGTTAAAATATATCAAGCACATGCATGCTGAAAACCTGAATTGGGAAGTTATTCATCAATTCTTGAGGATGCACTAACCTACATATCATCTGATGTTTTCTGAATGGATCTCCAAAATCAAGCTTGCTTTCATGCACAAGAGACATGTCACCCTCTTGATTGTGGTGACCATACATGATTAATGGATCAGAGGAATTAGTTACATCATACACATTCACCAAAATTGCCTGATTGCCAGCAAGTTGTCCAAGTAAATTCTCCACAAGGGACTCAACATCAAAGGCTCCACCAAGGTATCTGCTTCCAATTAGAAATGTAGATTATACACAAATGACCAGTAATGAATGTGTATTTCCATGTCTAAGCTTTCTCTAAATATTTTTGACATCCATCATACTCGAAAGATGTGTATTTCAGAAAAACAAAGCATACTAGAAAGGCTTAGCTGACACTATAGGCAAGCTGATGCCATCGAAACATGAATTAGTAACAAAATGTAAAGGTATTTTGTCATTTACCCTGCACTTGATTCGATACGCTGAGCTACAGTTGGGCTTGGAGGAAGCTTAGACTTGTAAACAGGAAACGTCAACACCACACCAAGATGATGGGAACCAAGCAATCTGAAGGGGCTTGTCAGAACAGCTTTCCCTGTAGCTCTAGCCTTTAGTATATTTTCTCTATCCTCCTACATGCAGAGGCGACATTACTGGTTTCAATCCCAATTCAACACCAGATTATGTAATAACATTAGAACTCAAAATAATCTAAGCAAGAAACAAGATTGAAGTCACAAATTGTGTAAATATAATTACCTCCCCTGACATCATGTCAAGAGATTCAATGTAGGATACAGTTTCTTGAGAAAATATCACTGGTGCATACTCATCTCTCACAGGTGAAGGCTCCCTCTGCATTGTCTTTATTGTCCATCCATGTTGCCTCTCAAACTCCTCCCTCTCTGTATTTACAACTCGCTGTGCATATGCTACCCCACTCAACAATGGCCTCTCAAATGATGTTCTAGCAGTGTACTCAGCAAATGTTTCCTGCATATTTTGCAAGAACCACAATTTTAACATACATAATCACATAACAATGAACAAAAATTGAAATTCTCATATATTTGACCAGGTCAAACCCAGAAGAACCTAAATTCATTTTCCATCCTTTTCTTCAAATTCGTCACAACGTCAACAAATTCAAGATTATTAAAATAAAAAAAAAAAGCTTGAATTTTGGCTGGGAATAGAACAGCTGCAGTCACACCCCATGCAATTTTTTCTTACTTTCATGGGGAAAAAAATAAGAAAAGAAAAGAAAAATCAAACTTTAAAGAAAGGGAAAGGGCACAAACCTGGTCAATTGCAGATGGGTTCTTGTTGTAGTGGAAAGTGGAGACAAGAATGGCAAGGGCATGGACATGATTAACACTGACACTGAATTGATCTTGCAACATTCTGGCCCTTTGATCACACATGCTACCTAGAACTTCTTTTCTTCTAACTTTATTATCAGCATCCATCCCATTGAATATCATCTGACTAATAAATGCCACAAGAATGACCCAAAGCAACAAGAACTTAGGAAGCCAAGCTCTATGAGCTTGAATAAATGTGTACCCTCTTTTAGTTCCCATCTGCTGCTCACTCACCTTCACAGCAACGGAGTGATGGTGGTGGTGGTGCTGCTGCTGCTGGTGGTGGATCCGCTGAAGCTTCACAGCCATGGAAGAGAACAGAACAAGAACTAGAAAAGTTGTCTTTTTTATTCTTCTTCTTGTTTCTGTGTTACCCAGTCCATATCTGAGCAAGAAAGGTCTCAAGAACACCACATGCAGCCATGGACATGTGTGTACCAGATATACAAGAGAAGTTCCATTAAAAGACTGGTGATTTTGCAGATACCCTTTTTTAACTAGAAGTAAATTATCATCTATAGCATTTTTTTGCGTGATTCAAAGCAAAATTTAAAAAAGAAAAATGAACTAATAAACAAATCTTGCCCTCCCTCACAGCAAACCCATTGATTTCAAGAACCAAAAGAGAAAGACTCACAGTTGAAAAAGAAAAAGGAAGAATTTTTTAACTAACTAAAATTTCTAGAGACAAGCATGGCTCTCAAAAGATGGAAAACAGCCCAAATTCCAAAGACTGGGAATCATTTCCTATAGAAATGGAAATAAAAACTGCAAAGAATACTATCATTTTTATCTCAAAGCGTGAAAAGATTTCTTGGTTTTGTTCAGCAACAGGACAAAAACAACTCAAAATAAAAATAAAAAGATCAAAGAAATAAAGAGATAGCAAGTTGAGTGGTGTTGTATAATATTAATATAATACTCATCAAGAACTCCCAACAACACAAAACAGATTGACCCAAGAACTTGCCCAGCGAAGCATAGGCAGGCAAAAGCCAAGTTAGTGACTTTTTAGAAAGAGAGAGAGGAACAATGGTTTACCTGTAAAAAGGAGAAGAATTGAATAATAGCAAGTTAGAAAGAAAAGTTTGAGGAGTTTTTTTTTTTTTGGTGTAAAAAAAGTTAAGAGTTTTTAATTTTTGGACTTAATGCAAGTTTATTGTTTATAATTATATAAAAATAATTATTAGAGAAATAAATAAAGAAATACACTTTTATCTGTCCTTTGCTTTTTAAAGCAAACTGAATCGAATTTTTAGGATTTTTGTAGATACGGTGGTGTCCCTTCTCACACACAAAATCCATTAAACTAAGACTTTCCCTTTCTGAAACATCACACCTCTCTCTCTCTCTCTCTCTCCTCTGGCTTTCTATTTTTTATTATTATTCTCTCTCTCACCATCCATTCTCTGTCCCCATATTTTCTTTTCTTTTTTTCATGTACGCTCTCTTTTTTTGCAATCATTTTTTTTTGGCTAAATTGATTGATTTTTAGGAAGATTTTGAACCATTTCCTCTATAAATTATTTTTCTTTTTTTTTCCTTTATTTTGCTCTATTTACAATATAATTATTGCAGAAATTTGTAATTATGTGAAAAAGTTTAACAATCATTTGATACAATTTGATTTAATTTAAAAATATTGTACGAGATTGGATTCAATCAGATGAATTGCTTAGTAGACCAATTAATAATAACAATGATAATGGGAAATTATATTTTTCTAAAAAAAAAAAGAAAAAAGAAAAAAGAGGACTGTGCATATTAAATGATTTTATTGACAGAAGTGTACTTTAAAAAATGATGTATTTGATGAAAGGTGTGATTTCAAAATTGATGATTGTCACATGAATTTTTTGAAGAATGCTGCATTGAAGCTACCTAATGTGCTAATATTTTTTAAGTGAATGTGTTAGCACATCATTGTTGATGAATTTATTTATTGTTTTCAACAATAACGCAATTGCATGTGCTTTAAAAAAAAAAATTGCATTCTTACACTCTTAAACTATAAATTTTTATTATTTTAAATCCTTAAATATTAAAAAGTAAATTTTAAATCTCTAAATTTTACGAAAATAAATTATATCCGCTGTTAAAAGGCGTGTTTAATTAAAAGTCAAAAATAATGAGTGCCACTGAAATATTTAAAAATATTTTTTTATTTCTCTCCATTGTGAATTTTTTTTTTATCCCTTAATTAGACACGGCTTTTAAGTAATTTATTTTTACCACTTCCATGAAAAAAAGCAAAATGTAAAAACAAAATGTGCATTTTTAAAGTTCAAAGATTTAATTAGAAAAGTTTTATAGTGGATATTTAGAAATTCATTTTTCCCTTTTCGTTTTTAAATAATTTTGAAGCCATGCCTTTTTTTAAAACAAAAACTATCCTTCCAACTTTCGCTTTTTTTTACATTAAATTTTTTAATTTTAATTTTACACATTAAATTTCTTATCACTGATATGTATATACTCGACTAGTCCTTATTATCCTAGATCTATTAGTATTTGTTGTTATATTATCACATGTATGTGTATGTAAATACGCACCACGTTGTGAATACAAGATACGTTTTCCCAATTCTAGGAGCCTCCTCCTAAACTTCAAATCCTGCGTATGATAATTGGGTTCGGTAGGACCAACTAGTTCTTAGTTGGATTGTTTCTTCCGTCTATAAAGCTAGTCTACCTCATATCGTTGGTTATAACCTCTGACAAGGAAGCTTGACACAAATTACAGATGGTTCATGCCTCCGAACCATTTTAGAGTTGAACGAGATGATGACTCCATTGAAAAATATTTCCAGCGTGCAAAGCCCATAACTGATCATCTTGCTACTCTTGGTCGCTCTGTCTTTTATGAGTTCTACTGAATATTAATCAAAGACTGATAAAACTTAAAATTAAAAGATTTTAATATATAATTTTTTTCTTAATTTGTGAACTTAATATAAAAAGAAAATAAGAAAATGCAGTGGTATATGCCTTTAAAAAATCATTTTCTTTCGTGTCCATCGATCATAATTTTAAGTGATGTTTTAACTTAGTGATTAGTGACAAGTCAATTATTAGTGAAAAAACTAAAATAGAACTATTTTGTAGAAAAAAGATGGAATATCTATTATTTGATCGACTGGAAAATTTCCTTTTCCCAATATTCAACGAATTAATAATATTTTTTTTTCTTTCTTTTTACAAAGTATTGCAGGCTATAGATTTTATTTCTTCCTTCTTGGAGGAATTATTCAATAGCTAAAATTGAGTATTTAAATCAGAAAATAAGGCAGAGTCCTACAAGACAAAACCCTTAGCTCATAATTCACATTTGTCAATTATCAAGTTAGGTTGGAAGCTATTATTGGGCTAATAGTCTACATTGAAATTTAAGAAACGAAGGACGTATAAGTTTTTCTTTTCTTTTTCTGAAGTTAGACCCAAAAAAAAAAAAATTGTTTATAAGAAAAAGGTTAGGTTGGAGAATATGTGCTGGAAAATAATATTTAAGCGTAGGTAAAACTGGTCGTGTGCATTAAAATATAAACATTTATTGTATCAACTATTTAAATTATCTCATAAAAAATTAACAATTTTAAGGACATTAACGTCATTTTCAATTATGAAACGAATTTAGTCTGTTTGGCAGTTCACAAGAAATGGTAAAGTGACAGTTTATCGTAGAAAAAATCTATGTATTTGGTAAACATTTATTCATAATGTTGTTTATATCTTAGTATTTATTATTTTTATAATTATACATTTTTTTATTATTTTAAGAATCTTACCGGCACTCGAATCAGAGATCTCAACTTAGAGCTTGGCACAATGAGATATCGAATTTGAATTCAAGTTAGATTTTTTTTTTTTTTAAAGTTAAGCTAGATTTTCATAACAAAAAAAATTGTATAAATATAGATACAGTATATATTTTAAATATAGTCATACAGTTATTGATGACAAAATAAATTAAATATTTTTTGCTAGATTCCTAAAAATTATTTCGCTCTTTATAAACAAATTAATTATTAACTGAGGATAAAAAAATAATTATTTTATGATAATATATTTTTGGGATGTGAGGTTGTATTCAAATTCGATCAACTGGAAAAATTGTAAAACTTTCAACCTTTAAAATTAAATGTATTTCAAAATCAAATATATAAAATTGAACTTTGAATTGACATTTGGATATTGTTTCCGATAACAGTTCGGAAATATCCGGACTGCTATTACTTTCCTTCGTTGAACTGCTTCCTTGATTTCTACAATAAAGAGAAATCCCGCGGTTGGTTCGGTCAGAAGTGAATTTTCTGACGATCAAGTTAATAGATAATAAAAGAATAATTTTTGTAGAAAATTAGCTAAGAAAGAGCATATTCGAGTATCTTCCATCTTTTATAAAAGAACTGAGTCCCAATCTCCCTTGAAATAGGATTCCTTCTCGGAATAGAAGTTCCACGTGAGATAGGAGTTCCACCTAAATAAAAAATTTTCCTAAAAGGGATCCTGACTATGACTGATCTCTGATGTAGAGTGGGTCGATTATGGATTTTGAAAAATTTCCTAAGCCTGAAGTCCAATATTTTGAACCGAATCTTGAACCAATCTGGTTATCAGTTTCCAACAAGTAATATATATATATATAAGTTTTTCAATGGGTAATAATGTAATATCTGTGACGATGACATCAGAGTAAGAATAAAATTGAATCGGGTTGGAGTCCATAGAAACAACTTGCCATTTTCAAGATCTCCTTGATTTTGCGTTGAACAAGTTTGTTTACTTTGCCATCTTTTTCAAATATGATATTAATATTGCTGAACAAAGTTTCAAATATGTTTTTTTTTAAAAAAAATACTTTTAAAGTGATAAAATAAACTTGCATGTATTTTTAATGAGGCACATACAGTATATATATATCTGAATCATTTAATAGAGCACTTAAATTTAGTGACAGATTCGATCCGGAGGCAGGTGGACACTTGCCCCATTGAATTTGGAAATTTTTAATTTTTAGTGTGTGTATATATTGGACTATATATATATATAAGTCTACTCTCGCTAAAATAATTTTTAAATTCGTTTTTGTATGTATCTAATTGGACGATACAAATCTATTTCCACAGCATGCGTCTGTGCAATGCATTGTAATCTCTTCTGAGGATATACTGTGAAAAATTACAAATCAATAGAATAAAATATAAATTTGTGCAAAATAATTTTCCACAAAAAGTAAGAAGAAAGGTTATCGGGTGACTGTGTAAATCGCAATCAAATATCTAAAAGAAAACGACAGGGCCCCAAGGAATGGATCTCATTCCCACCTAATTTACCTGCAACCCCACCTTTATCCAACTATATTTGCAATACATCCTTTTATACTAATGTCCCATCTCTCTCTTAATATGATAAATCTGTACTTTAATGTTATAAATGGGCAAATTAGTCCTTCTGTTTTAAGAATAATTTAATTATAATGCTCCTAAAAACTTTTACCATTTTTTTTGGATGGAATATATATATATATAGAAGAAGAAGAAGAAAATTTTTCTACGCACAAAAATAAAGTCAAAGGATAAGGCCAAATATACCATTTATTACTCAAAATGAATTATGTGCATGTCTTTTTAGAATATTCTCTCAAAATCTTGAAAGGGAAGTGATAAATTACAAATTTTAATAGGTTAAGAAGATATCATTAATCCAAAATTAAAAAAATTCACCTAAATAGGACGTACGATGTCTGGACTGGACGTACGGTGTCCGATCGGATGAGGGACTTTGAGAACCTATAAAAAAGGAGATTAACTCGGTCGGATTGAGCATTAGTGCTCCAACGCTCAAGTTAGAGGTCAGGATAGTTAGAGAAAATATATAGAGAGAGTTAGAGAGAGACCAAGTATATGCCTTATGAAATGATTTACCCTATTTATAGAGCCAAAGCCTTGAATTGTAGCCTTTTGACAGTGGACTTTTGGTCTTTTAATATTGAACCTTTTCAGTAGACTTTTAATGGGTTTGTCTTAACTTTCAACTTATATTTTATTTTTCATGTATTATCATTTGTCCCCCTTCTGAGCATATCGTTCAATTTTAAAAGAGATCGAAGGTTAGGTTTCGATATTTAACCGTTTATTGACGAGATCTTAGTTTTTGAGATTGGAATTAAGTTGCATCAATCATTGATTGGGAAAGTGAAGCATCAGTCAAAGGATTGGATTTGTAAGTTCATCGAGCATTAATCAGGAAAATAAATATCAGTCTGAAATTTTAATTACTTCAATCGAAATGTTTATAAATCGAGAAAAATGAGACTCCAGTTGAGAGACTGGGATTTATTACTTCGATTGGGATGTTTATCTATTGAGAAAAATGAAGCTCTAGTCGAAAGACTAGGATTTATTACTTCAATCAAGATGTTCATCGATCGGGAAAAATGAGGCGTGTTCCTGTAAACAAACTTTATAAACATGAATTATTTTTTTAGAGTTTATTTTCCTAATCTTTTTATTTGATGGTTGCTTTTGTTATCCGAGAGGTTTTTCAAAGTCTTGCCTTTTTTCTCTCCTAGTTCAGGCTTCTAGTGTTCAACCATTTGCTTTCCTGTTACTTTTTTTAGTTTCTACGAGTTAATTATAAATGGAAGGTAGAATTACTTAAAAGCGTTACCGATCGCTGTAAGGCATTGCTAATCACTGTTGACCCTATTTTATCCATTCATCTATTGATGGATATTTAGACCGTTGCCACTATTTTGTCCCCCTTCAGAGGGTCGATCGAATGTCAAGGTTTTTGATGTTTTATGACGGCCATTCGATCATTTTGTGGCTAGTGACGGAGTCTCTTAATTTATTGAGACTAAAATTTAATTATGCCGATCGTGAATCAAAAAAGTGGATCGTAAGTCGAAGGACTGAGTTTTTAATTACTATAATTAGGATGTGCATCGATCGAAAATATTTATTTAAATTGGGATATTATACACTTTCATCGATATTTCGATCGGGGATAATTAAATTATCACATTGTGACAATGATATATTGTAAAAAATAAAATGCGAGAAAGAGGTTTAACACACTCATGTTGAGATACATAAAACAATGTGTTGGTATTCATGAATTAATAAAATAATCAAACAATTATCAACAAACTCAATAAACTCATTAGACAACGAATGAGAAATCCCAACAATTGAAATAAATAAGCAAGTAAATAAGGTAGGGGAAAGCTCTTACCATAAAACGATGCGTTGAAGCTAAGCATCGGCAGCCTTAGAGCTGAAAGGGGTAGCACTCTTTGGTTTTGGGATTGTTTGAGCTTGGCCTCTTCTTCCTGAAGCTTCTGAATCTGAAGCATTCTCGTAATGATAAACGCATATCCGCGCTTCTCATAAGAGTGGCGCTCGTTCGCGCATTTCTGGAAGATAGAACTTTTATGGGCGTATTAGTCTTTATAGGGAATGCGCACTTCGGCATCCACCATCTCCTCTTACGTTGCTGTCATCAGCTTCGATGATCCCTTTATTGCCATAAATTTTTTTTATGTAGTCGACTTACGGGGACTTGGTGGATAGTTGCAGCTATGGTAAAGATTTATGCCGTTCGAGATATAAGAGGATTCTCATATGGTCTTCTTGATGTGATGAATTCCCTATATATGTTTTGTCTTTGCAAAAAAGAAAAGAATGTGAGGAAGCGTGATCTTACCTGAGGTCGTCCGATTGTGCTTTGTGCTTCTTTCAATCGAGACAAAATTTGCCTTTCGGCTTTTAGTTTTGACTATAAATTTCAGGTATTGCAAGTTTTCGAGTGTCGACATCATTGAGCGAGTGTCCATCGTTTGCCGGTCTGAAAATTAACTTTAAACGATTCATAGCTGGCACAGTTTGAAAAAGATTTTTCACTTGTTCTATTTGTTGGATGATGTATAACTTCCATTGATTTGCATGAGACCTGTCTATTTTCAAGTCGTTCTTCACTATAATTGTTGCCTTGTTTAAAGACCATCATCATTAGGAAGTTTATGCTCTTTTCTCTTTATAAACAGCAACAAAACCTTTATAAACAGTGATAAAAACTTGAGAACCTGGTTAATAGGGAATATGAGTGGTGATCGAGATGACCGTTCATCTCATATGCCATTCGTCATGTGCCATTCCATAGATGATGTGCCAGTTAAATTCACTGAACCTTGGATCTACATCAGCGAGTGTAAGTCCGCTCTCCTGCGCTTTCAGGTGTAAAACCAAGGAAAACATATCACTCAATCATCAAATATAATTCTTTGTCAATGTACTACAGATCCCTGAATAGACCATTTCATTTGATATCATCCAGAGTTTTGTTAGCTTATGTCTTAACTTCTGCTTAATTGATTTCTCCTTATAGAATTAGATTGCATAGATAGACAAAGAGAGAAATGTTAAGTGAGGAAGGGATTACTTGATAAAGTGAGGAAGAGTGAGGTAAGATAATCTCCTCGCTATCTTTAATTTCTATAAAAATTTAAATTAAAAATAAAAAATATTAATCAAAAGTAAATAGAGGCATTTGAATTTGCCTGCAAAGGATACATGGCTCTTAGTGCCTGACTTGTGGCCGATTCTCATAGTACACTCTTTTTTTTTTCAATTCCTCAAATAATTTACTTATTATTATATTTTTTGGAAACACACTTGAAAGAAATTTTTGGCAGGGACTATAGGGGGGCTTTATGATCCAAACCTGATGTTTCACAATTACCAAGCAGTAAGCAACAATGGCAAGGGCACTATAGGTGCTGGCAGTCTTCCTTGCTCTCCCCTTTCATCACTGCTTCTTTTGAATCTTCTAGTTCTTTAGCCACTGCCATTCAGTCCAAGCTAGTAAGAATTTATGTCCCAAATCCTGCCTTTGTTTGGCAAGTTTGTACAAATAATATACATGATAACAGTACGCTGAAACTCGCAGTATCAAAAGAGGTTAACTTTCAATATGTTTTCATTTGAATTGTTTCACTAGCATTTGAATAACTCTCTAAATAATATGCGATATAAACAAATTCTAATCAAATCATTTTGAAATTAATTCAAGTTACCAATAATGAGCGATAGAAGAACAAGAAGGCATTTCTTATGCCACTGCTAGTCTATATGACTCAATTCCATTGCTAGCTAGACATTAATTGTCTCCTTCAGTCGCATATACAGGTAAGATAACTCTGTTCTTTATTCTTACTGATTTTATCTCTATGAATTATTAAACTCAAATATTGATTTTTTCATCCAACAAAAGTTATGCCTTTAATTGCATAGCTTTTTCCCATTTGATAGAGAAAGGGCAACATCAGGCCCATAAGTGTGAAGGCCCCTTATCCACTAAAAGGAATTCCTATCAATGGAGGGAGCCAACACCCTTATAAACCACTAACTGCCTAGTCAGTTAATCGATGTGGGATCGTAACATTGTCCCCTCTCTCAACAGCCGATGTCCCGACGGCTTGTCACCCACTGGCGGCTTCTTCCCAAGGGTTCCTCTCCTGGGTCATACCCACTTGGCGGCTTTTTCCTTATGGGTTCCTCTCCTGGGCCACACCCACTTGGCGGCTTCTCCCCTGAGGTTCCTCTCCTGGGCTGCGGATTCGACAGGTCGAACCACTGATGAGATTCCAAACAAAACACACACAACAACAACAACAACAACAACAAGAGGAACAAAACTCAAATACTGGATTTGTATTGATAGCAAAACAGACTACAATATAGTTTGTATCTATAAATAGTTCTTATAATCAATAATAGCAAGTATTCCAGCAATGATTCCAAAGGAAAATACAAAAACAAATAATGAAAAAGAAGAATGAAAAGAAAAACAGGAGAAGATACCTCTATTGCACTATTCCCTTTCTCCCCTGCTCTGCCCCTGTTGAACCCAATACAAACATTCCCAATTCATACCCCCTCCTCTCAGCTCACAGCTATTTATATCTAGTCTCCTATTTTCTCTCCTCACACATAACCCATTTCAACCAGCTCAGCTTCTCCTGCATTTCCCGTCTTATGTTTGGGTCTTCTTGCATCGATTCAACACTTGGTGGGCCTTTGGGCTTGGACCTCCTACCTGATAGCATGCTCTCCATCACCATCCAAAGAGAACCACTAAATCCCAATATTGAAAACATACTTGAAGTTCAGACCTCAATGCATAAATGCATTTTCTACTCTTATTAAAAATAGGAATACAATCAAATCAACATACAAGTGTGTTGTTATGTACTTCCTTTCTCTGGTTTCTTAAAATGGGATTACTAAATCATATAACTTTGATAATACCAACTTGTAGGATTAAGCAAGTTACATTTTGAGCATTTTGTTTGTGGATAGTGGCAACTTCCGACAAGCCATAATATGTATAAAGCAATTTTAAAATTAGAGACATATTTGCATTATTTAAAATATATTTCCTCAACTGAGGTAGCATCCATTTTTTTTTGTTTTCATATCTCAAGAAAGAACAAACTAGTAATTTGATTTTAACAAGATATTGCAAATAAATAGATGTCATTTGAAAGCATCACTAGTGACATAAACTCCACTCGAAAGAGTAGGTGTCAAGGTGTCATACAGGGTTTAGACCGCTTGAACTATTTCTTTCAATTCTATTAAAAATCCAATTTATTAATTCAATGATTTATTGAAGCAATTTATTTTGACGATATAGTGTAGCAATTCATTTCTATAATTTTTCAATTCTGACTTAAGGGGCTAGAATAAGGTATTCTATGTTTATAAAATAAAGCCATACAAAGGCTACCTTTATCTCTTCAATTATAATAAGATGATGTTACCTGTGAGCATATACGACATCTACTTGAAATCATTATTAAAAGTTAGAAGCATCTTACTTATTTGGCCAACAAATATCAGTATGCAACTTATCTGATGTTGGAATAGCTTAATGATTTAGTGTATGAATGCACAATATTGTTGATTTCACCTGACTTACAGATTGGGTGGATATATGTTTTGAACAACCACCATGGTCGGATCTCTGTGTTCTCTGCTCTTTGTTGCTTTTTGCGTGCCTCACTGCAGACATTTTTTGTGTGCCTCAAAATTCCTTTTGCCTCAAACCCTAAGTGATTTTGTTGTTTGCCTTTCCTCTTCACCTTGTTGCTTAGTAACCTTTAAAAAGGGTTTTATTTTGGGTGAGGAATTTTTACAAACAGATGGAGGGGCCCTCAAGAAAATGGATGATGCTAGTTGGCTATGGCTTCTGATTTAGGAAAAGAATATGGTTGGTGAGATGAAGACTGAGAGATAATAAATTGCATCTCTGAGCCAAGACTTAGAGATAACCCCATGAGGGCATCGAGAATCCTAGTAGTAGCCGATTCCTTACCAACACATAGGGCTACGAAGGATCTACCTTGGGTCGATGGATTTCTATGGTCGTAGCTTGTCTGTAATGCCCCTCATTATACCCTAGGAGAATTTGTACTAATTAATTATTAGTGTCTATGTTTAATTAAGTGTAATTTTGTAGAGGACTTAATTGATAAATTAAAGGGTAATTTTTGGGGTATTAGTGAAAATAAAAGAAATTAAAGGACCAAATAACTAGTTTTGCATAAATGAGACATTTCGACCAATTGAAATTAAAGGAGGGAAAGATATTTTGAAGAGGGATGGCCGGCCAACTCATGGTCTTCCTTCTTCATCTTCATCCTCTCTCTCTCTCTCTAAACTTAAAAACTCTCTCTCAAATCCTCTCTCTCTATAATTCTTAGGTTTGGCAAAAAGGGAAGAAGGATTTATTTGGTTTAGTGAAAAGGTAACTTTATTTCTTCTTTGATGTGTATTGTTCTTTGAATAGCTTAATAAGTGTTCATGGAAGTGTCTTCTTTTATAGAAGGAGAATCAAGTAAGAAGAAGGGAAAGGAGACTCTCCAAGGTTGAAGGGAGTTAGAGTTTAAGCAAGGTATGGGAACTTAGGTTTTTATGTGTGTATGTGTGATGGTTTGTCATGGAAGAGATCTTGAAGCCTCTCTCATATGTTTTATGGTTGATTTTAAGCTTGAAAGTGGCTTAGAGATGAAAAATACAAGTTTCGTTACAAGATATGCAAAATCTGTTTTTGAGATTAAATAACCAGTCTATATTCTTTTGCTCATATCTTGAGTTATAGGTATCCAAATGAGGAAATTCCAGTTGGTATAGAAACTAGACTTGTAAAAACTGATTTTGTTAGAAGAAACCAAAACCTAATTTTCACTGCTTGATAGTGAAAATTGGTATTGAAATCTGATTGTGATTGTTATTTTGTCTTCATGAACAGTCTGTGGTTTTTCTTGAATATCTAAAGATTTACAGGTCCTATTGAGGAGATTTTTAGTGTTTTGAAAACTAAAAATATAGGCCTAAAACTTTATAGAAGATAGTATTTTCAGAAAAAGTTGTTTGATATGTAGGAATCGTGGTGTAAGTTGAGTTTTGAAATTAACTTATAGGTTTTTTGAGCAATGAGTGTTGAAGCTTTTGAACCGTCGCTTTGTGTCGCGAGCGCGACATCAAGGAATGTTCATATAGGCCATTGCTTGCTGTCACGAGCATGATTAATGTCGTAGACGCAACAAGTTTCGCAAGCGCGATAATAAGCATTTGTTTTATATTTTTTTATTGACATTTTTCTCTTCTTCCATTATAATAAGCTACGCCCGAATGTGTTACTTTAAAGATTGAACAGATATGCTATTGTATTATAATTGTTGATGCATAAACTTGCTTTTCTATGAATAGTGCTTTTGTTTATGTATCTATATATATTTTCACATCATCGAAGTAATATGCTATTGGATTAAAGTATACTATCCTAATTATAATACATATTTATATGAGTGGTCTTTTTAGATGATAAATATGATAACTCAATCCCAGAATCGATACAATGATATATGAATTGAATAATGTCTGGACTAAAAGTTGGTTGTGGATAGATAGGCATGCCTATAGGGTTACAGTCGCAGCTGCTATAGTCTGACTCTTATGAGTCCACAGTTTGTCTCTAAATGAGACCACAGTTCTGACCCAAATGGGTCCACAGATTTAATACCTTCAGGTATTTACAGATTTGATATCTTATGGTATCCACAGCACCATTTATCCACACCCACAGAAAAGGAATTAAACAGGCAAATTTATAAGATGAAAAATATGCATATACAGTTTACAATCTTTCATTGTATGATCTAATGAATAATTATTCCTTCCAATATTGCATTCTTTTTTTCATTATTACTTTATTATTTATTAATAAAGTATATACAATTTATTTTATACTATTGTTGCATGCTTGGTGACAACCACTATGAGTGGTTATCAACATATTAGTTTGTTTCCCACTAAGCTTTATAGCTTAACACGGGTGTTTATCCTTGTAGGTTCGTAGGGTAGACCTTTTGTCCAGGGACAAAGCCAACAATCTCCAAAGCCAACATCAAATTAGGAAGATTATCCTGATGTATGAGATTAATTTTGTATCTTTTTGGTTAGATAATGTTATATATTATGTATTAAAGTCTTATAATTATTAAGTTATATAAATAATAACTAATAGCATGCTAAAGCATTACCCTCAATCTTATATGATTTGTATAGTATGAATATATGTATACTCATATATGCATCTTAATAGAGAACTCACAGGACTTACAGGATTAATGAATGTAATTAGTAACAGTCATTAGGATTATCTAGTACAGTCATTACATTGTCGCTTCAATAGTATCTTATATTATTGTTTTTCATGGTTCTAACGGAGAGAGTTGCTTCAATCTCTGCTCTTGATTCACCCTGCATTTCTAGCGACAATGCCTTGAAGTCTTGGGATCATCTCAACCTTGACTTGAACATGGCGGCTCTAATGGGCTGGATTGCCCTTTGGGACTCTCCATGTACCACCAATAATTAAAGGGTTATGTGTGTGTGTATATATATATATATATTTGAATGAACTAAGAGATCTAAATCAAACAAAGAGAGAGTAAAAGGTTAATTGAGTACAAAATCTAAAAGATATTGTGATTTCCACCTACAAGAATGCCTGTTGATTTTTGGATCTTTAACCATACCCTTCTAGAGATTCTTCTTGTATTTAACTTGAACTCCACCATTGATTTACAAAGGAGCAAGAGTATATCTAGTTTTTAAAGTTGAAAACTTTTGCGGGAAGTAGCTATGGAGTGAACGTCCTTTACTTTGGGTTCAGGTTGAGTAACTTAGCTTCGACGTCGTCTCTCAACGAAAGCATGCACCAAATGATAAATCACAAATTTTCATAGATTAAGAAGAGACGATTAATTGGAAAATGAAAAAGTTCACCTGAACAGGACGTACAGTGCTTAGACTAGACATACGGTGTCCGATCGGATGAGGGGCTCTGAGAACCTACAAAAAATGAGATTAGATTGGTCAGACCGGGCATTAGTGCTTCGACGCTTAAGTTAAAGGTCGGGATAGGTAGAGAAAATGTATAGAGAAAGAGTTAAAGAGAGATCTAGTTTGTGCTTTATGAAAGGATTTACTCTATTTATAGAGCCAAAACCTTCAACTGTAGCTTAACTGTAGTCTTTTGATGTTGGACTTTTGGTTTTTTTAATATTGGGCCTTTTCAATAGACTTTTAATGAACTGGTCTTAACGTTTAACTTATATTTTATTTTTCATGTATTATCAAGAAGTTATAGTGGTAAATCTTAATTTTAATGTATTAAAGGGTTTGAAGTTCGAGTTTTTCTTTTTTATACATATATTTTCTATTTGAATTTTATATATGCACAAAACAGGAAGATCTATGAGTATAGAAAATTAGTAAAAAAAAGTATTTTGATAAATATTTTATAAAATTGAAGTTAACAACTCACTCCATTTCACCTAACAAAAATTTAAGGATTTTTTCACTAAACTTAACAATTTTTAAATTTCAATGAGTATTAATTATACATTTTTCTATTTTTCCTTCAAAAATATTCACTAAAAGAGGTATCTAATAGAATTAAAATATTTAATTGTAGAATTGATAAAAAGATATTGTAGTAAATTATAATGAAATTTTATAGAATCGATACAAATTAATAATTTTTTAAATTTGTGTGAAAAATTAAAAAAAAAAATCAGATTGAGTGAAAGTAATAAATTTTTTGGTCCATATAAAAAATTGAAAGTAATCGTCTTAGGTGAAAATAGTGAGTATTAGTTAAACTGAAATGCATGCAACTTCATTTTAAAGAAGCATTTAATGATGTCTCAAACGCAAAAATCTATGCTTTGAAATTTGCCACCCATTGGGTAACAATATCATAATCCTCAAGCTTCTAATATTTCATTCCAATTTCGTTGCATTTTCAATTTGAATGTTAATTCACAAAAACAAAAAAAGTCTCATGCCAAAGGAAATGGAAAAAGGAAATTATGAAGATAGTGAAAAAGGTATATAAGTGATATATTATTTTTTAGGAAAAAGAGACAATGCAATAAATCTTATTTCATTTTTAGTTTTCTTCTCCAATATGTGTCCAAAACTACGGAACCAGCAGAACGATACGCAGAAAGTTAACCATACACCCAAAATTCCCCAACTTTATTTGACAAATTTGATTTAAGGGGTATTTTTGGAAGGAGATTTAAATAGCAGATGGCGTTGGGTCTTTGAAAATGAGATATCTTTTGATGGAATAAGTGGGAGATTGCATGGGAACCATCGAAGAAGTAGAAAGAAACAAACAAACATAAGAAATCTAAGGGGCGAGCATAATTGAAATAAAACAGTGAGCAATTCCATCATTTCGATTCGATTTATTCGGTCTATCTAATTATTGTAATAGTTTAATTAATTTGATTTGATTTTCAATATTGAAAAATTGAATAGGCAGAATTGATCTTACTTTATATATATATGTTAAGTATAATTTTTTAATTATAATTATATAAAATACATAATTATTTTATTATAATCATTTTATATTATAGTTAGTTTATGCATAATATTTAAAAGTTGCATTAAAATTTTAAATTTGCTGTATAATAAATTTTCAATTTCATTGATTCAAATATTAATATTATGTAATTTATTATTTTAAAATTTTTGAATTTTATTATAATTCTATTGTTCAAAATGTATAAAATTAAAAGTACATGAAGAAGTTAAAACAGAAATTTTGTTTGGTTGGATTCGTTCGGTCTTCTTTAATATGTTCGGCCAGTTCAATTTTGTTTGATAACAATATCTGTTTGTTTTATTTAGTCGGTTTGCAGATTTAATTTGATCGAGCCGGTCAAATGTTGACCCTAAAAACAATGTAAAGAGGGAAAATGAAAGAGAAAAGAGCATATAAAAATTATTTTCAATGTGTACGATAACCCAATTAATAATATCCAGCCCTATAAGTTTGGATTAACATAAATATATGTGTTACCAAGAAATTCAATTTTGTTTATAAATATAATTAAATTTTGGAACAGAAAAAGTGAAATATTTATAATCAATTGAAAAATTAGTTAAACTTTCGTGTGTTTAAATTATAAATAATGTAATGTTAATAAAATTTTAATTGTATTTTATAATTTATTGTTTTGGAATTTGATGTTGCTTATTAGGGATGTTCATTGGGCAGGTTTGGCTCAATCCGACCCGAACCCGAACAATTCGAAACCCGAAAAACACTATAAATCTCAACCTGATCCTACCCTATTAATAGTTCGGGCCCCTATCCGAACAACCCGCAGTTATTCGGGGCCCACCCGAATAACCCAAAATATATTTTTAAAATAAAAAAAAAATCTCTTTCTATTTACATGACAAAAATTATATTAAAATCCAAATAAAAAAAATTTACAATAAATAAAATATTTATAAATTCTTGAAGCACACATCATATAATAAATAACAACTGACAATGTAAACATTTTTCAAACACACATTATATAATATTTAACAACTAATAATTTAAGAATTGTTCAAACACACATAATATAATAATTCAAAAATAATTATCCAAACGCAAATAATAAAATATGCCATAAAGGAACACCATCATCTTCGATCTTCAATTACTTCATGTCCACCTAGCATATAAATTATATATAAAAAATTATAAAATATGAAATTAATAACAAATAGCAAACAAAATGCAATCTAAATTGTGCTTAAATTAAATTTACCTTACTATTAATGACTCAATCATCTAGATTAATACTCTTCAAATTTGTTAAAGATGTTCTTTGGTTAACACTTGATGATGTTTCTTGATTAATACTTGATGAGGCCTCCTGATTAGCTTTAAGTTGACTTTCATTAAATTTTTTCAACTCTATCAATTGAATAAATAATTATAAAATCAATAATCAACAAACAATAATATAATATATTAAATCAAATAAATAAAAAATACATATCATCCTCAAGTCTGTCAATAACATTCAAATCTTCTTCGATCTTTATGTGTTCATTTGATCCTTGGAGAAAACTTCCTATCCATTGAAAAGAAAAGACTTGGTCTTATATCTGTGACTTTGAATTTTTGACCCAAGGTTGGACAAACGTGCTGATTCATAATGATTTCAAAATTCAAATTATTGTCAAGGAAGAAATATATATCCCAATAAATCAAATGACTAAAAATAACACAATAAAAAGAGTTTTTGATAAATAAATAAAACTCAAACTTCATAGCTCTCCGCTTCTCCAACTTAGAGAAGGTAGAGAAATATGCTAGAAAAAAAATTCTTATTGGTTCTCAATTAAAAGTGAATTATAATTTTATTACACGAATACGATGAATTGTATTATTTCGATCCAGTTCTCTCTCTTTTTTTTTTAATATCTCTGTACATGTATAAAATTTGTCGCTTTTGCTGTTTAATTAATTAAATTAAAACAATAAACTCCTTGAAAGCATATACTTTTGTGTTTTTGTTTTTAATTTATCCCACCATATAGTAGTTTAGTTTTTATAATTTTTGAAATATTATGGTGCAAATGGGTCGGACCAAGAAAGAATTCGATCGGCTAGAGAATTTGAAGAGGCCCTCTTTTAGGTATGCAAAGCGACGTTATATAATCATTCCATAACAAAAACGTCTCTTCCAAAACCATTTCACCTATATATATATATATATATATATATATATATATATATATATATATATATATATATATATATATATATATATATATATATATATATATATATATATATGTATATATAGGCTCAATTCAAATAAGAATACACGGTTCCTGCGTTAATCACCATATCTTCTCCTACTCTTCTTTAAGTTTGCTTCATTATTTTATATTTTTATCTTCTCTCATTTTCTTATTATTCAGCTTACAAACAACGCATTGTTTATGTTCCACCAATATATTTCTGAAATTACAAAGCTTTTTTCCTTAAATGACAAAACCCAAAAGTTTTTATCCTCTTACTATCTTCTATTCAAACCTAAGTTTTTATTTTTCCCTTTCTTTTTCTCCTCTTACTATCTTCTATTCCTTTTGTATTCTGGTTGTATCTCTTCCAATATATATCAGGTCAACCCTAAATTTTTCTTGTTATGTCCTTTTCATCTATTTAATTTCCTATATATTTCCTAATTATACAATGCTTTTGGTCCATGCCTTATTTTTGTTGTCGCAAGTTGTTCCAAAATTTAAATCCGAAAGAAAGAAAAACAGACACAGAAATCAGAATTCACTCATAAATTCTCGTATCCAGCACCAGCAGCAACAATTGAGAGCTCGAAATCGGCAAAATACACAAGATTCCGACAAAAATTAAAATGTTTAACAGCATAATATTTAAAGCGTGAGAGAATCATACCTTGTTTGGAGAAGCAAATGAAGAAATCGGCAACAAGAATGAGAGGCGCCGGCAACGAGAATGGGATGGGGTGATGAGAAATTAGGGATTTTGATTTTTGGCTGTGGAAGAGAAGAAGAGTGTAACTGTAGAAGATAGGAAATGAGTCTATTTTATAGTATGGATAAAACGGTGAGTTTTGAGTTGTTAATCGGGCGGATCGGGTTATAATAAAAATCAGGCATATATTTGAATATTTATAACTCATATATGTATCTAAAAGCTCAAAGATGTAAATAGACAGATAAATTCATCAAGTTGTGTCAATTGGATTCTTAAAGTTTAAAAAGTTATTTTGACATTTTAACTTGTAAATTTACTAATTAATAAACATATTTTGTACCTCAACAAGCTGATTTTGATTGGTAGAATTTAATGTGAGATTGTAGAAATATGAGTGTATAAATAAATACACTAAAACAGCTTGTTGTTTTAGTGTATTATAACATGAGTCTTTTACACTAAAACAACTTGTTGTTTCTAGTGCTTTGTGTTCGTAGTTTAGTTAATTAGTTAGTAGAGTTAGATGACAGTTATTCTTAAGTTAATTAACTCTAGTTAGTTTTTCACATGTATATAAGTCTTGTTTTCGTGTACATGAAGTAATATACAGAGATATAATTTTTCCTCTGTTTTCTCTCAAGCTTGATAAGAGCTCGTTTACTTACTTTGAATTTGTTCATGGTATCAGAGCAAAATTACGATCTACATTTCTGATTATTTAAGCTATGGACGATCAAGATAATGGAAGAGGCACAAGTTCATCCATCAATGGTGGTGATAACAGGGAGCACCTGTAACACCCATAACATGCTTAATACTGTTCCGGTACCCTGCATGCCAGAAATTTTTTTTTCCTATTTTGCCATCTTATTACCTATAAATAATTATTTTAATTAATCATTCACTGATGATCTGTAATTGTCCAATTTACTATGCACTTAATAAAATTTTGGCAATATAACGGCTATAAATTCGACTAGCCCCCTGAAAAACAGACAATATCTACAGCCTCTCTGAGGCACAACAATCACAAGTAATAATTATCATCATCAATCCATCTCAAACACATCCAAAAATATAATTATCTACTATCACAACCCATGTTTAACATTTACATATCCAAAGGCAAAATTCATACACATATATACATGCCAAAAGATTCATAATTCTAATACATCAGAAGAAATCCTTGAGAGAATATTCTTGCTCCCACTCCTGAGAACCTGCGTACAGTCAAAACTATGCGCTGAGCACTTAACATGCCCAGTGGTGACTAACAATCTAAATATTTTCTATACTTATCTTAAAATAGTGCAGTTATGCAAAAATTCTCTATATTAATTCGTCAAGCAAAAATTCAAATAACATTTTTTCCCTTTTTAATTAACATTTTTAATATGCTAATACACTTTTATTCTTTAAATGCTTATTTCTTATAAATTTGCATATTTAATTCAAACTTTTTTCTTTATTTCAATTTAGTCCTTCTTTCTTATTAATTTTACAAGTCTCGCCCATTTATACTTCTTTTTAACCTCTAGATTATTAATTAAGGTACTTAATCTTAAATTTTATACTTAATTAAACATTTTTATGCAAAATTTCATTTTAGTCCTTGTTGACTATAAAACTTCCTTTTAGTACATTTTAACTATTAATTGACTGTATTATTTTTAATTAAGCGATTCTCAATTAATTTACCTAATTTTTACCTTTTTGGATAAAATTACGATTTTGCCCCTAAACTTTCTTTTTCTTTCAAAATAGTCCTTTTTCACTTTTAATTAATATCTTTCACTTCTTTTTCACATTTTCTCATATTATTTTCATTATGTCCCTAATTTTAGACCCGACAGAAAACTCTAAACCGGATACACGGGACGTGAACCCCGTAGGGCCACAATAGAGACAAAGAAATGACCCTCAAAGGGCCAATTCTCATGAAATAGAAAACAGAGACAGAGAAGTCATGGTGATCAAGGATCCAATCCATAGCTAGCAAATCGCCATGACTTGCACCGCGGTACAGAGGTGTCCATATGGCCAACCAATTATATCCTGAGCTAGTTTTTATTACCTGGTTATTTCTAAGGGCATTACTGTATATACTTTTTTTTCTTATACATATTACACAATTTTGTCCAAAAAAAATACCTTAATTTTGCATATAAACTTCTTAAAATTTTATATGCATACTTTTCATTTTTATTTCAATTATTTCAGCATTCTATTGAATTATATCCCTATAATTCAATATTTTTCATTAAACATATTCAATGTTATAATTCTCATTTATTCATATTAAGTCCATAAATTCTTTAAAAATTTATTTACACATCTACTACTCAAATTTACCCAAATTATACATAATATCTCTATAATTCTTCAATCTCATTACATCCATACACCATTAATAAGCTTTAAAAATTTCAAATAAATTCCATAATTCATATAAAAATTCAAGGAAGCTAAATATAAAATGTATAATTAATTTAGACTACTAATTATTAATTTCATGCAAAAATCACCATTATTTCTTTAAAGGGGATTTCGGCCACCATGTCATCATCTCCCTAAAAATTATTTTTCTTTATTCTAACCATATACATAACATCAATTAAGTCTTAATTCCATTTTCCCTAAGTTAATTTCATAAATTAAGCAACTTAATAATTTTTTTCCTAAATACATAAAGGAAATAAATTCAATAAAATAGGAAATATTTAGATTTATTAGCCACATACCAAATTGACTTGTTCTAGGATGCCTAAGCTTCCTTCCCCTTGCCTTTGTCCCTTGTATTAATATTTTCTCCTTCCAAACCTAATAAAACCAGCCATAAAACCTTAGATTTCATCATCTTCTTGTTCTCAAATGTAAAATCCAAGCTCATATTTATTATCTAGACCTCAAAATCTATGGAAAAATATCAAAGAATTAATTTAAAACACTAAAATTCATAACCTCCAATTTACCCTATTTTCTTTGCCCACTTGATTTTTAGCCTTCCTTTGCTCAATTCACTTAATTGAGGTTACTAATATAAACTAGAGAGATAAAGCTTTAATTTTTATGTTGGGGATTATGAATGATTTGAAGTGGAAGAAGAAGAAAATCAAAGAGAGAAGAAAGGGAGGGTGGTCGGCCAACTTAGGAGGAGAAGATGGAGCCAACAAAATCTGGAGATTTCTACAAATTTTGCCTCTATTTATACCTCTCAAATGGGCCTAATTATGAGCTTAATTAATGGGCTTAACCCAAATATAAAATTAAGCTAATTTTAGGTCATTTTAGGCCCAAACCAAAATCTCTATCTTCCACACTTCAAAAATGATTCCATAAATTTTATCACATCAAAAATAGCTAGCACACAAATTTTTGGCTCAATCGGAGTTCGTTATCGGTCCGATTAAAACTTATTGGTCCGATTTGACAACTACCGATGTCACCAAAAAATTCCATTTTCATCACCAAAATATTCTACATAAAAATTCATGTAGGCATGTAAAATCTAGCAATTTTTGGAGTTCATTTACTATTTTTAATTATTTACGCAAAATTAAGTCACCTTGCTTATCAGGGAAATTGACTCGTTATCTTTTTCGTATTTTTGACATTTGGAGGTCCATTTGACCTCAATTTCACTTCAAATTTCAACTCTAGACTCCCCATGACCAATACTTTCCGATGGTACAATAAAATATTTTTGATTTTTAGGTGTCTTTTCGAGCCCGAAAAATACTATTTACCATTAGAAAGTACTGTTCATGGCTGACCCGGTATTGAGGCCATTACAGTACCGATCAAAAGGTGAAGTTACTATGGATTATGAAGAAGATCCACTGAAGTTGCATAGTTCGAATCATCCAGGTATGATTCTGGTGGCTAATCCTTTGACTGGCAACAACTTCATGAGCTGGAGTATGTCGGTGATGAATTCATTAGAGGCAAAGTACAAGTTAGGTTTTATTGATGGATCTATTAATGTTCTAGAGAATGGAAATGAATATAAAAGATGGAGAAAGGTTGATTGTATGATTAAGCAATGGATCTTGAACTCTATGGTGAAGGAAATTGCAAATTCTTTCATATACAGTTCTAACTCTAAGGTTTTTTGGGACCGGCTGGAAGAAAGATTTGGAGACAAGAATAACAGTCCTCAGCTGTATCAGATTCAGCGAGAGATAAGTTTTACTGAACAAGGCAATAATTCCTTGGCTGTTTACTATAGCAAACTTGCAAAATGTTGGGATGAGATGAAAAGACTTGAACCTTTTTCCTGTTTGCTCTTGTAATGGTTGTAAATGTGGACTGAATAAGAAGCTTGAAATTATTGATATGAAGCAGAAGGTTTTGCAGTTGTTGATGGGATTAAATCAATCTTATGACAATATTAGAAGTCAAATCCTTGCTTCTGATCCATTACCTAGTGTGGACCGAGTTTATTCCATGATTTCACGAGTAGAAAGACAGAGACAGATCCAAATCTAGCATACAGAAGTTTTAGATGCTTCCGCAATGATGGCAAGAAGTCAAACTGTCACAAAGAATACATGGAAGAAGAAAGACGGAAAGAAAAATGAGGATAAATATTGTGAACACTGTAAGACTGAAGGCCATGAGAAGGATACATGTTTCAAACTGCATGGTTATCCTGATTGGTGGAAAGATTTGAAGCAAAAGAAAGGAATTGTGAGAGGAGGTTATAAAGGCAAACAAGTTAATATGGCTGAGTCTTCTTTAGAAGATGTAGAAGATTCTGACAAGAGTGAGGATAACAACTCTGGCTTGAGTGCTTTAATTCAACAAGAACTGATGAGATTGTTGAAAGGAAAGCAGTTGGTAGATGCAGAGTTCACGAATTTCGCACGAGTGGATTGTGCAGGTAATTCTATTCATTACGTTTTTAATGCAAATATGGCAAATAGTAGTGGTTTATATGATAGCTGGATTGTGGATACTAAAGCTTCAACTCACATTTGCAATAGAAAGGATGTTTTCTTGTGTTTGGTTGAAGTTGATAAGCCCACGTTAGTGCATCTACCTAGTGGAGAAACTAAACAAGTCAAATTAAAGGGGAATATTAAATTTGGTCCTGACTTGGTGCTTAAGAATGTGCTATATATTCCCTCTTTCACTCACAGTTTATTATCTGTGAATAAACTTTCCAAATCAGCTTCCGTGAAGTTCGATTTTTACCCAACGTATTGTGTCTTACAGGACCTGAAGACTGAGACTGTCTTAGCTGTGGGAAAGGTAGTGGGCAGTGTATATCTGTTGAATAAAGATGACTTCAAGAAGAGTGAAAGGGCACCTACTAAGAATGATGTTTTTCTTAGTTTTGTTTTAGTTGATAAAGGTTGTACTGAAAATAAAAAGGTCGTCTCCTCTGCCATATGGCATCAGAGACTTGGGCGCCCTTCTTTAATTGTCATGAGACATTTGAATTGTAATAATGAATGCTTATAAGATGTTTTTTATGAGATATGTCCATTAGCCAAGCAAACTAGAAGTTCTTTACCTGTTAGCACTTTTATGGCTTCGTCTATTTTTATGCTCATTCATATTGATATTTGGGGTCCTTATAAACAAACATCGCTGTCAAGAGCTTTTTATTTCGTGACTATAGTGGATGACTTTAGTAAAAGCACATGGACTTATTTAATGAGTCATAAGACACAAGTGTATGGTATTTTTCAGTCATTTTTTATAATAGTGAAGACAAAATTTGAGAGAACTGTTAAAACAGTTTGGTCTGACAATGGATCTGAGTTCTTGAGTTCTAATTTTCAAGACTTGTTGAAGGACAATGGTATTTTGCATCAAAGGAGTTGTACTTATACTCCACAACAAAATGGGACTGTAGAGAGGAAGCATAGGCACTTGATACAGGTGGCTAGATCTTTAATGTTCCAATCTAGTTTGCCCAAGAAATTTTGGGGTGATTATGTCTTGCATGCTACCTATTTGATTAATAGGTTGCCTACTCTTGGACTTTCTTGGAAGACTCCTTATGAAATGTTATTTGGTAGGCTTCCATCATATGATGTTTTGAAGGTGTTTGGATGTATGTATTTTTCAGCGGTTGTAAAACCACACAAAGATAAATTTGCACCAAGGGCACATAGATGCATTTTCTTGGGTTTCTCACCAGGACAGAAGGGGTATAAACTGTACGATCTTGAAGAAGGTTGCTATGTAGTTTCTCGAGATGTTTTGTTCAATGAGAACGTTTTCCCCTACAAGCAATCTGATGAAGTGCATTCACATGCCACTGTCCCTTTACCACTTGTCCATTTTTCGGCTGATGATCACTTATCATTGCCAGTAGCTAAATGTGAACTTGGATCTGATAGTTCACGAGTGGTTTCTTCTCCTTCAATGTCCACTTCTCATCAGGAGTCTCAAATGCCACATAGCTTGACACATACAGCTGATGATTTTGTTTTGCAATAGGAGGTTATTGATGTTCATGCTGATGTTTTTCCTCTTATTACTCAACTCAGACGAAGTAGCAGACCTAGACAAACTCCAGCTTGGATGACTGATTATATTGCTAATCATGTTTGTCATTTTTCAGATAGTAACAGGTGTTGAAAGATGGTGATAAGCACTACACACCCTGCACTTTTCCATTTGTTTATTCACCTAATGTTTCTGCAGCATATCTTTATTTTCTGGCCAAGATAGATACATTGTAAGATCCTAAGTTTTACCATGAAGCTAAGGGTGTACCAGCTTGGGAAAAGGCAATGCAAGATGAGCTCTAAGCTTTAGAGAAGAATGGCACTTGGGAACTAACTTCTTTACCTCCAGATAAGACAACAATTGGTTCTAAATGGGTGTATAAAACTAAGCTAAATGCTGATGGATCTGGTCATAAATTCAAAGCACGGTTAGTGGCCAAAGGTTACAATCAGGTTTCAGGACTTGATTATAATGATAGTTTCTCACCGGTGGCAAAGGTGGTCACTGTGCGAATTTTCTTAGCGCTGGCTGTAGCTAGGAACTGGAATCTTCATCAACTAGATATCAATAATGCCTTTTTACATGGCTTTATTGATGAAGATGTGTATATGTTACCACCACCAAGTTATGGGAAGGCTAAACAAGGAGAAGTTTGCAAGCTTAAACGTTCCTTGTATGGTCTTAAACAAGCATCTAGGCAGTGAAACTTGGAGTTATCTTCTCAATTAAAGGGTTTTGGTTTTCATCAGTCTGCACATGATCATTGCCTGTTCATTTATTCTCAGTCATTCGTGTTGGTAATTCTCTTAGTCTATGTTGATGATATTTTGCTAACTGGAAATTCAAAAGCAGTGATGGAATTTGTTAAAAGATTTCTTGATGATAAGTATACCATTAAAGATCTTGGTTACGCCAAATATTTTCTTGGTTTGGAGTTGGCACGATCTACAGCTGGTCTTTATATTAACCAGAGAAAATATGTTTTAGATCTTCTTCATTCTGCTGGTTTAATGGGCGCTAAGTGTACTGCTACTCCATTACCAAAGGGATTAAAACTTTCAACTGATGGTGGTTCTGTTTTGGCTGAAGAGAAACAACATTAATATCGCAAAATTATTGGTCAGTTGCTTTATTTAGGTTTCACACGACCAGACATTTCTTTTGCCACTCATCAGTCAAGTCAATTTGTTCATCGTCCTACAGATGTTCATTGGAATTCTGTCATGCATATCTTGTGTTACTTGAAAGGTTGTCCTTCTTTGGTCTCTTTTTCCCTGCAAATAATGACTTGGTAGTTGCAACATATGCTGATGCTAACTGGCCAGCATGCACTAATAGCAGACGTTCCATTACTGGATTTTGTGTTTATTTGGGTGATTCTTTAATCTCCTGGAAGTCGAAGAAGCAGGCGACGGTGTCCAAGTCATCTGCTGAAGCTAAATATCGAAGCATGGCTGCTGTGGTTTGTGAACTTCAATAGATTTCTTTTATTCTTCAAGATATGGGTGTTCCTTTATCCTTACCGATTTCATTGAAGTGTGATAATTAGGTTGCTCTTCACATAGCAGCTAATTCGATTTTCCATGAACACACAAAACATATTGACATTGATTATCATATTGTTAGGGACAAGCTGAAGGCTGATTTTATTACTACTACTCATCTCTCTACTACTCTTCAGGTGGCAGACATTTTTACTAAGGCACTGAATGGTCCTTGTTTCAACAAGCTTTTATGCAAGCTGGACTTAGTGGATTTTCACCAAGCTCCATCTTAAGGGGGAGATATAGAAATATGAGTGTATGTTGTTTTAGTGTATTATACCATGATAGTCTTTTACACTAGAACAGCTTGCTGTTTCTAGTGTTTTTTGTTCGTAGTTTAGTTAACTAGTTAGTAGAGTTAGATGGCAGTTATTCTTAAGTTAATTAACTCTAGTTAGTTTTTCATATGTATATAAGTCTTGTTTTCGTATACACGAAGTAATATACAGAGATATAATTTTTCCTCTGTTTTCTCTTAAGCTCGATAAGAGCTCGTTTACTTACTTTGAATTTATTCAAAGATGTGTGCATAAAATAACATAATTCAAATTTCATTAAATTTGTTTCTTTATTTATCATTTACACATTTAAAGCACGTGTAAATCAACCGAAATGAACACGTCAGATTTATAGTGCTAAATCAAATTTCTAAAAAATTCGGAAATTGAGTTGGCAATAATTGATATTCTTTTTCTTTTTTGATTCTTTTTAAATTTTATGATATTAAGCCTATTGAATTTTATAACAGTTCTGACGTTGATTGGTTCACTTGGCACTTTAATACTTTTGTTCTGCTGAGCATTTGATGTCAACTGTGAATGATTTGGAATTCCATATTTATAGGTTGATGTTTCACGATGAATTGTTAGCGAAATAATTTATTCCTACAGAAGGTTATTTACGGAGAATTTTAATTTACTACTCTTT
Source organism: Excoecaria agallocha (assembly GCA_037975025.1). NCBI lineage: Eukaryota > Viridiplantae > Streptophyta > Magnoliopsida > Malpighiales > Euphorbiaceae > Excoecaria > Excoecaria agallocha. Next base: position 9,140,773 of record CM075806.1, on the reverse strand, counting down.
AATTTTTCATTCTTTTTATAACACATACACATATATAAAATTTTATTTTTTATTATTTATTTATCATCACATATATAAAAAAAATTATTTTTATTAATGACATTAAAGTATGAGAATATTGTACTCTAAATCGAGTTTTTTTTTTCCCATCTTGATACTTTTATATGTAGTATAGCTAATAGAAAAATTCAACTAAATTTGATTTAATCGATCCATCATAACATCTAAAACTGATTGAATCTAATATATAGTTTGAATTCGAAATTAATTTCTTAAATTGACACTTTTAAGATTTAGTAAATTAGTAATGAAAAGTAATACTTACTAAATCTATTTTGCTCGTTAAAAATGAAGTAAATAAGATATATATACACATGCCAATTTGTAATTTGATCAGTATATGGAAAATAGAAGGTAAGGAAAAAAAATAGGGACAAGGAAAGTGAAGTTACAAGTAAGGTGGTCGGCCATGTGGGGCGGCTAGGGCACCCCACGGGCAAGCAAAGGAGGGTATGATATCACATTGGTAATTACTAATTGGAAACCAAAGTGTATTGTTTTGGAATAAATATGATAATAATGTCCTCCCTCTTTCCGTCTCTCACATGGTCAGTTGCTTGCCCCATCGCCCACTCATCCCGGCCCCTCACTCCTATCTCTCTCTACCTTTTTTTTTTTTTTTTTTACACCAAACGCATGAGCTATTTCATTCGCTTGCTTAAACCCAAACAAGAGGAACATTTGTTCTTTTTTCTTTAATGTCTTTGAGTCTTGACAAGTTTCCTTTCCAATATATCTTATTTTGTATGCACAATTGATATACCACTTTTTACCCATTCATCAAATCACTTTTGGTTAACAAAATTATATTTGGTAGGAAGATCCATGCATAAAATTTTCAAGATTAGGATGGGTTTATAACCTTATATTTATAAATAAAAGAATGAAGAGATGGTAAATTCCTTGTCATAAAAAAAAAATTGATTTTTCTCTTTATCAAATATGATGCTGATGTTGAAAATTATTTTTTCTGACAAGACAGCAAATATTTAATTGATTTTAGCAATGGAACAACAAATTTTAGATAAAATTGAGACATCTTTATCGTGGAAGGTATAAATTGGTTGATAAAAACATAACCTTGTGTTTGAAACCTATTCTAAGCTCATGAGTTAACAAAGTGTTATCTGAAATCTTGTCATCATATATAAAACAAACGAATCGTTATTTCAATCCATCTTTTGACGAGAAGAAATGGTAGATTCATTGCACTAAGGACACAACATCCTTAATTAATTGTTCTAATCTTATAATTAATAATCTCGAAGTTTGAATAAAATCTTCATAAAATCTCTCGTATCAAGTGGTAGCTTAAGTTTGTATGGGTCAACACCAAATGTACATGCCACGTAATACTTTAGTTTTGGCATATTGCATCTCTAATTTCTATCTCTCTATTTTTCCTTTTGAAAAAAAAATATTTAATTTCAACTTTAAATTATCATTAAAAAAAATTCAAGATCTCTTACGTTTTTAATCCACTGTTAATCAATAAATTAGTTTTCTATTGCCCTATTTATGCTGTTGAATAAAATTTTGGGTGTCCGTTTCAAATAGTGAGATGAAATGATATAAGTCGTTTATTTTTTTAAATAGAGATTTCGAGTTCAAATTATAAATATGAAATATTTTTAAATACTAAAAAAATATTATGCTCTTTTATGAGTTTGATAAGCATGAATTTGAATTAATGAAATAGTGAATTTTGGATAACGGATGGATAAAAATAAAAAGCTTCTGGTTCACTAAATGGCCTTATTATTTCTCAATGCATAGTTACATGACAATTAACTAGGAATATTACTACTTTTTAGGCTCATTTTCGATATGGAGAAAAAAGATTTCCTAGTATATTGGAATAAATATTTAGAGCTGAAATATTCTTTGGAAGACTTTTTAGGCTCATTAGACCCACTAATTCTGAAGTTTTAATTAAGATAAGCTATTATTAAATTTTATTATCATTATTAATTGGAACATCTTTTAATAAGTATTCCGAGCAGTCCAATTTCAAATGTGACCTACAAAATAATGCTTCAAAAATTTGACTGATTCTAGCACTTCTGTTTTTTCTTTGTTATAAATAATTAAGTATATAAATAATAGCGCAAATCTCTCAAACCCACTGGAGCAAAGATATGATGCCCTTTTATTCTTATTTATTTATTTTGGATAATTGGTTTCTTGTGAATTTTTTTCCTCATATTTGTTTTCTCCAACCATTCTACAAAGACTAAAATAATAGGCCTTTCTTGGAAAGCAACTTGTGACTGTATATTTATTTTAATTAATTTTTATTTTCTCTCTCCATATATATGGGGCACTAGTACTACAATACTTTCATGCACGGATGCTACTAGGAGGACCAATAAATACCAATTGCCAAGTGGACTCATAAAAATTAGCATATATATATATATATATATATATATATTTCCTTTTTAATAAAAACAATAAAAAGAAAAAAGTTAGAAAAATGTAATAAAAAAATCATATGGCTTGAATCGAATTAATTCATTTATGATCTTGTGAACAAATAACTCATGCAACATATTTCCAATATGTAAGAAGAAGAAGAAGAAAGAAAGAAAACAAAAGCATCAAGATTTGAAGCTAGCCAATAAAGAATCCATGATTTCGTGCAAAAAGGCAAAGGTCCATGTTAAAAAGTAAAAAATCCCAAGTATAGAATAAAAGCAGTTTATTTTTGAGTAATAGTAAAGTACATGTCTAAATATATATTCACTGAATGTGAGCACACCCTGACCCTATATCTCATTCCTTAGTTTTGGATCTAGGCTAAAGTCTTTATAGCAAAAATCATATCTGATAAATTTAACCGTTCAAATTAATTAAAAATAGAATCTATTTCTTAAATTATGACCTCCACACCAATACTAAATGGTATTGATTTTATTTCAATGCAATGCAAATGCATAAAAGGTCCTATTTTTGAGTTTCAATTAATATTTTAGTAGCAAAAATCATATTCGGTACATATGATGGTTTAAATTAATTAAAAATAAAATTTAATTTTTAAATTGTGATCTTCATATTAATACTGAATGATTGTTGATATTTATATCAATGCAGTATTGTTCCTGCTGCGAAAAACTTAGGCGAAATCTAATTTTATGGGTGACTGGTTGAAACCATGAACCCTAATGCTAATATCACCTCAAATTGTAGACATGGATGGGATGAACACCTGCACTCTTTCTTTCCATTTATTGTGAAAATATAGATTATTTATATTTATTAATAGAAAAAAATGCTAAAATACCCTTCATACTTTTCAAAATGGCTAAAATGCCCCTAAATTTTTTTTAGAATAAAAATGTCTCTTAACTTCTAAAAATAATACTAAAATGCTTTTCCATTAATCCATCATTTGCTTTAAGTTAATGGCACTTATGTGTTATCACATAAGCGCCACATAAGTGAAGGTCCCACCATTAAACATTTTTAGAGAAAGATACTAAAATAACCTACATGTTTTCTCAAAGTAGCTAAAATGTCCTTAAAGTCTTTTTTAGAGCAAAAATGCCCTATGAAAGTAGCTAAAATGCCTTAATTTTTTTTTTAAGAGAAATGCCCCTAAAGTTATGAAATCGATATTGAAATGCTCCTTTGTTAAGCAACCATCCACTTCAGAAATTACGGACTTGACTTGTCATATTAGTAGAATTGGTTATTGCTTATGTTACAGGCATGCAAGCATGTAATGGCCTCAATATCGGGTCAGCCGTGAATAGTACTTTCCGACCGTAAATAGTATTTCTCGAGCCTAAAAGGACACCCGAAAGTCAAAAATATTTTATCGGACCGTTGAAAATTCATAGTCATAGTGAACTCGGGGTTGAAATTTGAAGTAAAATTGAGGTCAAATGGATCTCAAAAAGTCAAAAATACAAAAAACGTAGTGAATCGATTTTCCTGATAGGAAAGAAGACTTAATTTTGTATAAATAATTAAAAATAGTAAACAAACTCCGAATATTACTAGATTTTTTGTTCCTACATGAATTTTTATGTAGAATATTTTGGTAATGAGAATTGAATTTTTTGGTGACACTGGCAGTTATCGAATCGGACCGATAACGGACTCCGATTGAGCTAAAAATTTGCGTGCCATCTATTTTTGATGTTTTAAGAATAATAAAATCATTTTTGAAGTAATTTGAAGTAAGGAAGAGAGAAAAATTGGATAGGACCTAAAATGGGTCTTAATGTTTAAGTGGGAAAAACCCACTCATTTAAGCTCAATTTTGGTCCATCAAGAGAGTATAAATAGAACAAAAATCAGGAGATTTTGCTCCAGAATCCTCCAGCCTCTACACCCTCTTATGGTGGCCGAACTCCTCTCCTCTCTTTTCTTTGATTTCTTCTTCTTTTACTCCAAATCTCCCATAAACTCCAACGTATAAGATGAAGTTCTCTCTCTCTAGGTAACCCTAGTGGCCTTAAGTAAGTGATTTGGGTAAGGAAAGACAAGAAATTAAGTGAAGAAAGGAAAAGAGGAAAGATGGAACTTAAGAAATTAAGTGATTTTAATTGGTTTTTTGGTATTTTCTTATAGTTTTTGAGGTGTAGAAGCTAATTATGAGCTTGAATTTTTCATTTGAGGACAAAAAATTGAGGTTAGGAAGGCTTGATGGGCCGACCATGGTTGATGGTAAAGGAGGAAGAAAAGTTGGCAAGTGTAAAGCAAAAGAAAAGAGGTGTTTGGCACCCCTAAGCAAGAAAAAATTGTAAGTGACTACAAAATCCTTTAGTTTTTCTATTATTATGAATTTTTTTTAATTATGTAATTAAGGTAAAAATGTTTAAAGTAGCTAATTGATGCAATTATGTTAGGGTAATTGTAATTAGACTAGAGATAAGATTAAATAGAAATTAAAAATGAGAGAAAGAAAAATTTTAGAATAAAAAGTAATGGTGGCCGATTTTCTTAGTGAGAGAAAATGGTAAGAAAAATGCATAAAAATAATATATGTTAGCTTAAAATAATAGTAGACATAATAATAAATGTCTATGAATTTTTAGAAAATATTTGAAAATTATTTGAGAATTTTTAAGGTTATACATAGTGTATGTATATAATGAAAATTATAATTTATAGTGAATTAAATGACTATTTTGATGAAAAATAACAATAACTAATAAATAATGCTTAAATAAATTTTATTGACATTTATTGAAATTATTGTGATTTTATTTGAAATTTAATGTTAATATGTACAATGAAAATAATTGAAATATTAATGCATAATTGTATAAAAATGACTAAAGCGATGAATTAATATGAAATTAAATTAATGTCAATGAAAAGAAGAAAAAAGTCAACCAATGAATTTTTCGGAATCAATATTAAGTAATGAAAATAATAAGAATAATGAATTATTGGTAAATAATTCATAAAATAAGTGAAAGTGATGAAAATAAATTGATAAAAAAGTGAAAAGACATTGAAATGAAAGAAATTAAAAGTTTAGGGATAAAATGATAATTTTACCGGTAAAATGATAATTTTACCAAAGTTATGGTTTGAAAGGGTAAATTTGATAAAGAAATGAACAACAAGGGTAAAATGGTAATTTTTTTTAAAAGTGTAAAAAGAAATTAAATCAAGTGAAAATTTCTTAATTAAATATAAAAAATAGTCAGATAATAGCTAAATTATTGAGAAAATGAATTTTATTGTCAATAGGGACTAAAAATATAATTTTTTTTATAAATGACAATTTAAGTGTATATAGAAATATAAAGTGTTCCAATTGATTAGTTTAAAGAACTAAAATGAACTTATGATGGCAAAATTGTAATTATGCATTTTCAAGGCATTAAATTAATGAATTATATTAATAGAATTTCTAATTACGAAAAAAAGTGGTAAAATAAAGGCGTGACTAATTTATCAAAATAAATTAGTCAATAAAAAGTATTAAAAGAGTGAATGACTATAAAATAATTCGCTAACGAAATAAAAGTCCGTTTATTGAATAATTAAAAGTTTGGACAGAGAAGAAAAAAATATTGTAAAAAGTCAAGTCTTAAATTATTAAAAAATAATTCGCAAAGAATTATACAAAAGAATAAAAGAAAATTATGAATTATAATGCCATAATTAATAATTTATAATATGTATCAAAGACTGAAAAGTCTAAGTATCTGAGTGAATTATCGAAGAATAATTCACAAAAATGACTGAAAAAGATAAAGTGAACAAAAGGGCAAAAAGTTATTGAATAGTTAAATGCACAAAAGAGTACATTTGATCAGAATAAAGTGTAGTAATAAATAAAAGAAAGAAATTAAAGATTTTTAAATGTAAAAAAAATAATTGCAGATATAATTGATTATTTTGCTTTTAGCGATAAATAGGTAATGTTATTCTTGATTAGGATATAATTGGCTAGCCATAGGGATACCTTTGTACCGCAATGAAAGTCATGGCGAATTGCTTTGCTATGGGTGGGATCTTTGATCTCTATAGCTTCAGTGAAAGTGAAAGTATATTTGTTTTTTGTTCTGTGAGACTTGATCTTTCGAGATCATTTCTCTATCTGTTCAGTGGGACCTTTGGATCCAGTCCCGAGTATCCTTTTGAGAAACCTATTATATTGCACTAGGGGCGCATCGAAATGAATAAATCAATATTGTTTAAATGAATTGAATATAAAAGTTATAACGAAAAACAATTCGTTTGGAAGAAAACGCAAAATTGAAATAAATCTGTAAAGGTTTTCGAAAAATATAATTAATAAGAAAAAGGATTTAAAATGCATTTTGTTTTGTATGAAAAAGATAAATTTAATTAATTGGTATTTCTTGTACCAATTATTAGTGGAAAAAGTGACAAGTTTGAAAAATAATATTAATTTTCTATTTAATGAAAAAAAAAAGTGATAGTAATGACATTAAGTGAAACTTAATGCTTAAGTAACGTATTTTCGAAAGAAAAGTAAGAAAAGTTAACTGCAAAGTAAAACGATGAAAAGGCATATAACTGTTCAATGAAGAAAAAAAATAATAAAAGACATAAGTTTTAAAGCAAATATTTGAACATAAGTAAATGTATTGAAGAAGGAAAGAGAATTTGACTGCAAAGTGTCCCAAAAATAGCTATATTACTTTGCAATAAAGCTTAAAAGTTTTTAATTAGTGATGTATTTATTAGTTAAAAGTTAAAGTAAAATAAAAGAATAAATAGCGAAAAGTATAATTAGAATACAGATTTAATAATTGAACAGTAAATCAAGAATTAAAAATAGTTTATTTTGGTACTATTAAAGACACGAGTACCAATACCCATTGCTAAAAGAAATGATAATTAAATTGTTGTGGCTAAAATATAAGATGAAAGTAATGATAAAAGTAAAAGTTATAGTAAAGAATAACGTAAAGGTAAACGTATATTTGTTATCGATACGCCTAAGAGGTTAGCGTAAAAGTAAAGTTGAAAGTTTGAAAACCAAAGAACAGTGATTACCCTAAAATATGAGTTAATAATAAATCTAGTGTTGACTAAAGAAAAAAGAAAATAATAAATGAAATAAGAATACTAGTATCATAATTTATGATATTATGCTTTATTTTGGAAAATTCTTGGATTAATAGTCACCGCTGGGCATATCTAGTGCTCAGCACGTAGTAAATTTTTGAAGTATTGCAAAAACATAGTACACGGTGGATCCAGATCGGAAGAGAAGATTTTTTTGTATTAGTCTGAGTTATATTCTGGCATGTATATACTTAGTTAATTAAGGTAAAAGACTGAACTGTGATTTGACTGTATTTATGATTATTGATGGATGAGTGTTTGATGCAAGCTCTTGGCATAAAGTTATTTTGTATATGTTTAATTGTATACAAGATTGTTGAATGATTTTGGAATTTAATGTAAAAGCATTTTAAGTGTTTCGGATTGTTTAGTGAAAAAAAATTTTTTTTACCGTTTTCGACTAAGTTTTGTATCGTAAAGGACTGTTCCGAGAAGGGTGTGACAAAGTAGATTTATACCATATAAGCACTACGTAAATGTGAGACCCACAATAAATTTTTTCACTTTTTTTCCCCATTTCTCCTTTTTCTCTCCCAAGCACGATCTATGCTTTCTCCCGCTATAAAACATAAAAAATCTCTAAAGTAGGCATTTATTGGAGGGAGAAAACACAGTTCATGCTTGGGAGATAGAGGGAAAAATGTAAAAAAGAAAATATTGTGGGTCTTGCATTTACGTAGCGCCTGTGTGATGTAAACCTACTAATATGTCAGATACATAAGTAATAACCATTTCTACTAATATGACACATAAACTTTGCTACCTTTGAAGTGAACGATAGCTTAACGAAAAGACATTTTAGTACTGATTTTATAAGTTTAGGGGTATTTTTATTCTAAAAAGAATTCGGAGGCATTTTATCCACTTTAAGAAAATATATAGGGCATTTTAGTACCTTTTTTCAAAAATATTTAATGTTGGATCCCTCATTTATATGGTGCTTATGTGACGTTACGTCAGCATCATTACCTTTGAGCATATGACATATTAATGAAAGGGCATTTTTGTAATGGCTTCAACACCGGGTCAGTCGTAAATAGTACTTTCCGGCAATGAATAGTATTTTTCGGGCCCTAAAAAATACCCAAAAGTCAAAAATATTTTATTCGACCGTTGGAAAGTCATGGTCATAGTGAACTCGGGGTTGAAATTTGAAGTGAAATTGAGGTCAAATGGACCTCTAAAAGTCAAAAATACGAAAAAGGTAACAAGTCGATTTTCTTAGTGGGGAAGAAAACTTGATTTTTGCATAAATAATTAAAAATAGTAAACGAACTCCGAATATTATCAGATTTTACGTGCCTACATGAATTTTTATGTAGAATATTTTGGTGATGAGAATTGAATTTTTCGGTGACATCGATAGTTGTCGAACCGGACTGATAAGTTTGAATTGGACCGATAACGGACTCTGATTAAGCCAAAAATTTGCGTGCTAGCTATTTTCGATGTTTTAAGAATAATGGAATTATTTTTGAAGTGATTTGAAATAATAAGGAGAGAGAAATTGGATTGATCCTTAAATGGCCTAAAATGGGCCTTAATGTTTGCCCACTCATTTAAGCCCAATTTTGGCCCTTTAGGAGAAGTATAAAAGGTAGAAATATTTGAAGATTTTCACCAAATTCTACCTTCTTCTTCAGCTCTCCCTTTGGCCGAACTCCTCTCTCTCTCTTCTCTCTCAAAATTTCTTCAATCTCACTCATTTTTCTTGGAAATTAAAGCATCCTATCCCTAATCCTATCCCTCTAAATGTTTATTCTAGCCTCAAATCCTTGATTTGGAGGATTAAAGTAAGGAAATTCAAAAGGAAAAGCTTTAGGGGTCAAATGGAGGTAAGGGATTTTCAAGGTTTTAAATTTATTTAAGGGTATCTATAAGTAGTTTTAGGTGCCTAAAATCCATTTTTGTAGTTAAATTGAGCTAAAAATGTTGAAATCATGGTGTTTCCTTTGATGTAGAATTCGGCACCCATTGTTTTATTGGTGATGGAGAGATTTTTTTGGTTTAAGGCATGAAAAATGAAGCTTAAGGAAGTTAAGGCATGAGAAAAAGGTAATTGACTACAAAATCCATTGATTTTCCTTTTTTGTGAATTTATTTCCTTTGATGTAATTAGGTTGAAAATTTTTAAGTCGTTAATTAATGAAATTATGTTAGGATAAATGAAGTTAAGCATGAAAGAAGATGAAATGAAGGCTTTAATGAAAGAAAGAAAATTTTTAAGATGAAAAATGTTGGTGGGCGAAAATGGTAGGTAGAGAAAATAATGAGAAAAATGCAAATAATTAATTTATGTTAGCTTAAAATAATAGTAGACATGATAATAAATGTCTATGAATTTTTAGAGAATATTTAAAAATTATTTGAAAATTTTTAAAGTTATGTATAGTGTATGTATATAGTAAAAATTGTGATTTATAATGAATTAAATGACTATTTTGATGAAAAATGATAATAACTAATAAATAATGCTTAAATAAATTTTATTGGCATTTATTGAAATTATTGTGATTTTATTTAGAATTTAATGTTAATATGTATAATGAAAATTATTGAAATATTAATGCATAATTGTATAAAAATAACTAAAGCGATGAATTAATATGAAATTAAACTAGTGTCAACGAAAAGAAGTAAAAAAATCAACCGATGAATTTTTCGGAATCAATATTAAGTCATGAAAATAATAAGAATAGTGAATTATTTGTAAGTAATTCATAAAATGAGTAAAAATGATAGAAATAAATTGATAAATAAGTGAAAAGGCAATGAAATGAAAGAAAAGAAAGTTTAAGGGCAAAATGGTAATTTTTTTTTAAAAATGTAAAAAGCAAGTAAATCAAGTGAAAATTGCTTAAGTAAATATAAAATAGTCAGATAATAGCTAAATTATTGAGAAAATAAATTTTATTGTCAATAGGAACTAAAAATGTGATTTTATTTATAAATGACAATTTAAGTGCATAGAAATATAAAGTATTCCAATTGATTAGTTTAAAGAACTAAAATGAGCTTATGATGGCAAAATTATAATTATGCATTTTCAAGGTATAAAATAATGAATTATATTAATAAAATTCCTAATTGCGTAAAAAGTTATAAAATAAATGTGTGACTAATTTACCAAAATAAATTAGTCAATAAAAAGTATTAAAAGTGTGAATAACTATAAAATAATTTGCTGACGAAATAAAAGTCGGCTTATTGAATAATTAAAAAGTTTGGACAGAGAAGAACAAAAGGAAATTGTGAATTATAATACCATAATTCATAATTTATATAAAAAACTGAAAAACCCAAGTGTCTGAATGAATTATCGAAGAATAATTTACAAAAGTGATTTGAAAAGATAAAGTAAATGAAAGGACAAAAAGTTATTGAATAGTAAAAAAACATTAAAAGAGTGTGTTTGATCAGAATATAGTGTACAAAGGAATAAAGAAAGAAATTAAAGATTTTTAAATATTTAAAAATGATTGCAAATATAAGTGATTATTTTGTCTTTAGCAATAAGCAGGTATTGTTATTCTTGTTTTGGATATAATTGGCTAGCCATAGGGACACCTCTGTACCGTGGTGCAAGTCATGGTGACTTGCTTTGCTATAGGTGGGATCTTTGATCTCCATAGTTTCAGTGAAAGTGAAAGTGAAAGTGTTTCTGCTTTCTGCTCTATAAAACTTGATCTTCCGAAATCATTTCTCTATCTGTTCAGTGGGACCTTTGGATCCAGTCCCGAGTATCATTTTTGAGAATCCTGTTATATTGCACTATGGGCGTATCGAAATGAATAAATTAGTATTGCTTAAATAAATTAAATATAAAAAATTATAATGAAGAATGATTCGTTTCGAAGTAAATGAAAAGTTGAAATAAATCTATAAAAGTTTTCCGAAAAGTGTAATTAATAAGAAAAATGAAAAAGAAAGGTTTTATAAGAATAAAATGTAAAATAAAGATTAAGTTAAGCTTTTATAATGAAAAAGGATTTAAAATGTATTTTGTTACATGAAAAAGATAAATTTAATTAATTGATATTTCTTGTACCAATTACTATTGTGAAAAGTGACAAGTTTAAAAAACAATATTAATTTTCTAGTTAAGTTAAAAAGTGATAATAATAACAATAAGTGAAACTTAATGCTTAGGTAACGTATTTCTGAAAGAAAAGTTAAATGAAAAAAAAAAACAAAACATAAGTTTTAAAGCAAATATCTGGACATAAGTAAATGTATAAAAGAAGGAAAGAGAATTTGACTGCAAAGTGTCCCAAAATAGCTGTATTATTTTGCAATAAAACTTAAAAGCCTTTAAATAGTAATGTATTTATTAGTTAAAATTTAAAGTAAAATAAAAGAATAAATAGCGAGAAGTGTAATTAGAATACAGATTGAATAATTGAACAGTAAATCAAGAAAAAATAGTTTAATTTGGTACCATTAAAAATATGAGTACCAATAAATATTGCTAAATGAAATGATAATTATATCGCTGTGACTAAACAGATAAGACGAAAGTAATGATAAAAGTAAAAGTTATAGTAAAGAATAACGTAAAGGTAGAAGTAAATCTGATATCAATTCGCCTAAGAGGTTAGTGTAAAAGTAAAGTTGAAAGTTTGAAAACCAAAGAACAGTGATTACCCAAAAATATGAGTTAATAATAAAACTAGTGTTGACTGAAGAATAAAGAAAATGATAAATGAAATAAGAATATTAGTAGCATAAATTATGAAATTATGCTTTATTTTAGGAAATTCTTGGATTAGTAGTCACCACTTAGCATATCTAGTGCTCAGCACGTAGTGTTTACAGCATGCATGTTTGGAAGTGTTGCGGGAGCATAGTACACGGTGGATCCAGATAGGAAGAGAAGATTTTTTTTGTATTAGTCTGAGTTATATTTTGGCATGTATATACTTAGTTAATTAAGGTAAAAGGCTGAACTGTGGTTTGACTGTATTTACGATTATTGATGGATGAGTGTATGATGTAAGCTCTTGGCATGAAGTTATTTTGTATATATTTAATTGTTTACAAGACTGTTGAATGATTCTGGAATTTAATGTAAAAGCATTTTAAGTGTTTCGAATTGTTCAGTAAAAAAAAATTTACCGTTTTCGGCTAAGTTTCTTATCAGAAGGAACTGTTCCGAGAAGGGTGTGACAATTTTGGTACCCTTTTTAGAAGTTAAGGGGCATTTTTGTTTCAAAAAAATTTTAGGGCTATTTTAGCCTCTTTGAGAAAACCCAAAAGGCATTTTAGTATGTTTTTTCTTTATTAGTAAAATGGGAGCACTATGCTATACTAGCTCATTTGACTTTGGACTATATGTAGTCATTTGCATTATTTGTTCATCAACGTGAATTTCTACTAGTAAACCAATTATATCTTTTAAGTTTGAAATCTCAATTACTTATTATTTCAATTTTCATTGCTTTCCAACTCGTTTTTCTTTTTGTTTTATTGTTTGTTTTTTCAAGGGATTAATTTCACTTACGATCATTGCACTTTCTACTTTTAACTGAAAAGTTACAAAATAAATTTTTTTAATGAAAAAAATACCTAAACTTAAGGAAATGTTTAAAAAATATCACTTCGGCCAGATTTTAGAAGGAACCCTATTGGAAATCCTTATTGACCGCCATATCAACCTATCACATGGGATGAGTGTCATGTCAGCTGTCACATCACAACCAATGAGGAGATGAAATGTGTAAGAATTTTATATTTTTTAAATATTTTTACATTTGGCATCCCTTCATTAGTTAGAATGTGGAGGTTGACATGGATGGCAGGGTGATGTAGTGGCCTATGTGTCATACACTTATATGAGATAATATGTGGCATGCTAATAAGAATTTCCGATATGATTCATTCTGAAATCTAATCAAAGTGACTTTTTGAAAATTTTTTTCTAAATTCGGATATTTTTCTATTAAAAAATTTTATTTTGTATATGTTCAAATTTTATCTTATGGATGTTTGACGGTTGATACCTTAAGTTTGATTGGAAGAATAAACAATTTTGTTTAAAAGGATTTTATATAATTCATTATATATTTCTCATTATTCGTACAACGCTTTTCTTTAAACTAACTTTTTAAGATTTAATTAAGTTTAGTAGTCTATTTTAATATGGTAATTAGAGATGGAAATTTAGATTCCATACATAAATTCAGTTCTCTTCATCAAAGATTAGATTTATAATTCGATTTATTTGACTCATAAAGTGATATCATGTAATCCGACACATCATTTTATTTGACTCATTTTATAATCCATTTTATCATTTGTAATTTTATGAAATGAAAATAAATATTTTTATAAACACAAAAATGGATTTTTTTATAAATTATACAAACATATTGATATTTCTAAAAATATCTAAAGAACAAGAACAGTAAGGAGAGACTAAATGATCTAGTTGGATGAGCTTGCTTAAAGATACTCACAAGAAAGACTTACAGATCAAAACTTGGGTAGACACTCCGATACCTAAGTTAGTAAAGCTTTTAGAGAGAGAATGTAAAGAGAGAAGGTCTCAAGTGAGCATTATCTAAAGTTATGTAATGGGTTATTTATAGTGTATGATGAACAATAGATCTTTTAGGCACTTAAGTACCTGTAATAGTAGCCTGACATAGTTGATGGCCAACCAAAATGGGCAGGTAGTGTGTGTCTGTGGATATGACAAGATGAGGCATCGTCAGACATGTTAGCTGATATGATGGGATCTAATCACATCAATCCAATTAGATTGCCCAATATGAAATGGGCTTGGGCTTATGTCAAAACTCAATTCTTTGTGGATTGGGCTTGATCAACCCTAAATGATAAGTAAAGGTATTATCATTTGTCCCCTCCAAAATGATCCAGTCGAATTTCACAAGATCTCGAAAATTTAGTGATATTAACAATACATTTTGAATTTCGAATCAAGTGCAGATGTGATGCAGGTCATTTCCTTTCGAGATGCACCTAGATCTGCGCTCACAAGTAGGCTTACTTTTAGGGTCCCGTTCAGATCGTTTGGGCTTTTATTACCTAAAATAGTTGATTGCTTTGTATTGTTCAAGATATTCAACTAGATTCACAAAAAAGGCATGAGACAGTGCTTCAAGGTATTTCAATTTCATTGTTGGCAAATGACTATTTATAGGTGTCAATTGGGCACCATAAGATAGGAATAAGAAGTCACCACCTAATATAACATTAGAAAATGATGTTCCAACCTTACAAGACCAAAATTAAAAGAGAGTTGGGAACCTCACTCTTATTTATGTTGTTAATAAGTGTGACATAATGGCTTTTAAATCTATTGTTTTATCCCTTTCCTTACACGCATAATCATGATATAATAAATTAAAGGTGCACTCAGTTCTGTAAAAAAGGGTAAATCATGGTATAATTAAAGTATTAAATGGACATCCATAAATCGGACAGTTCATTGATTATTCATTTGGTAAGGACTTTGGTCCTCACATGCAATTTGTGAATAGACATTTCATTGCGAGTTTTGAAAATAGGGACAACGAGTACAAGTTTTATTTAATAAAAGTCCCGTATTATTTAATTTTGTACAAATTCTTTTGCATTAATAAAAGTTTAATATTTCCAAATGATTTTTTGAAGTTTAAATAAGGACATTGGTCCTATTTTATTAATAAAGATTCCAAATTATTAAAATAAATATTTTACATGAAATTTTCCTTTGAACAGCCAAAATCCTTTTATTTAAAATGATAAATATTCCAAATGCAGGGTAGTAAAGAGTTACCATTTTGCTCGCTATGCTGTACTCACAGAAAAGTTTATGTACAAAGACAATATATAATATGGAATGAAATAAAAGACATGAAATAAATAAATAAAATATACATATATAATGCATGTAATAAAATAGACAACACAAATAATAAATCAATAAATATTCATAATATATAATAAAAATAATATTGAAATAAAAATAAAATAAAATAAAATAAAGCAAATAAAATGATAATTAATAATAAAAAAGAAAATTTAAAGGAAAAATATTTTGACATGCATATACAAGGCCATCGAGCTGCATATCTATGCAAATGAGCTTGGCCACTTAAAATGGAGATAATAATAATAAAGGTCCATAGCGGGGCGCATGTCACTACGTCCTTTTTCTTGTGTGGTTTCCTTGCTATAAAAAAATTTAAAACTCAAATAAATATCCTTTTAAAAAAATAACTTTTAATGAAATTAAGGAAAAGGCACATTGAAACTAATCGAGTAAAATTCTTGACACAAATTATATTAATTATTTTACGCAACAAATATAGTTAAGAGATATTCCATCATCTGAAATATAGCAAGATAATAATGAAAGTGATGCAAGGTAACTGGGATTAAATTCATAATATTCAGGAATGAATATATATAGATCTGACCACTAAAAAAATTGAATTTAAAGAAACGATTTTATATATTACCCTTAGTATACTTACCTAAATAAACAATGGAATATCAAATTTTAGGATTGTATTAACAACGATTAGTTGAAAGAAATTTAAAAGATGAGAATTAAAATTTTTGATTTTGGATGAAATATTAAAGAAGAAAAGGGATGGATTTGGTTTTGGAAATATATAAAAATTAAATGAATTTGAAGGTGAAATGTAGGAAATCTTGGAATGAAAAGTCGGAACACAAAAAATGGCTAACATTGGCCAATTTATAGCCAAAAAGTGATGACTCCTCATGGCCAAGAAATGTGATCCACATCCATTAGTCATTTAATTATGACCAAAATTGCAATTTGGCCAATTTAGCTTAATAATGTTTTGGCACATAAGTGACTCACGGCTAAGCCGTCCCCATGATGGGCTATGAGTCCATTTTCCCCTTTAAAAATTGGCCTATTTAGCTGATTAGCCAAAAAATTCATCTGCAAATTTGACTTATGGCTAATCAAGTCAAATGACCGGCCATGAGTCATCAAATTCCTTGAATATTTTGGCCAATTTGTCCATATTGCTCCGATTTGTGAAAAAATTCTCAATCATGCAGTGAAATCCATCATTTGACTCTAAATCATTCATTTAAAAGCCTTTAAAATTTTTGAAAAGACTTATGAAAATCCTAAAAATATTATAAAAGGTTATAAAAAAATCAAAAAATCCTAAAATTTTTGATTCCTTGTCTTTTATAAGAGTAGTTTTCTTCATTAAGTAGTCCTCACAAAAGTCGCTTCAGGATCTGATGTTTACAATTGCCTCCAAGTTTGGAGAAGCAAGTGCATTTAATGCCTTGGTGAGTCAAAGTGTAGAGTAAGGAAAGAAATGCTTACTTAAAGATGTAGTTGTGATGGCCGTTGGAGCCTGCTCGTATTCAATTAGGTCTTTAGAGGCCCGTTTCTAGGGTCCAAGACTGGATAAGACTTGCTAAAACTCATAAATTGGCCACTTCACAATAAGAAAGGGTTTAGGCATAATTTCGTATTGATGGTCAACCTATAAAGGCGTCCAATATGGGCTCGAAGAAGCAAATTTCATGGAATGACCATCCAATAGAATGCCGAGGAAGGAATCTCAATTTTTTGATGTCCAAACAGAGATCGGTGTTCAGGACATCACTCTTACTTGGCATCTCGATTAGATATTTATTATAATTAGGTTTTAATTATTAGTCCACTATCTCCCTTTGCACACAATGCGGTATAATAAATTAAATAAACACATCAATCAATTAAATAAAGCAATAAATAAAGCATAAATAAATAAACAAAACAATCACACTTAAATTATTGATTTGCTTATGCATATTTACAAAAAAGGCTTTATTATATTGTGTGAATTTAGGTTAAAAATTGGACAATGGTACATTTTATTAAATAAAATAAATTAATCAAATACAAAACATTTTAAATGACCTTTCAATTAATTAACGTGCTAAAAATTCTTTTTTTACTATTACATTTTAAAAAATAAAATACATTCAAAATAGGGATAAAATATTAAAATCCCCCTAATTTACTTCGGTTATAGCTTAAATACCCCTAAACTTTTTTTTATAGCAAAAATACCCTTAAACCAAAATAAATGGGACTAATTTACTCCTAATTTACTATTTCGTTAGGTAAACAGGTAGCGATTATGACATGGCAAGGTACTGGCTGACATGGCTTGAACGAATGACAACTCACTACCAACATCAATGCCACGTCAGATTGGAGGAAAAATTAAAATATATATATTTTTTAATTTTTACCGTGATTTTTTTCTTTCTTTTCTTGTTCTTATTTTAACTTATTCTCTATCCCATTTTACAGCATCCTACTCCGATCTCGATCAATAGAATTCCTTCGGCGACCAGTTATGAGCTCTCTGCCATCTCAATAGATCTCGCCTCCTCCTTCGCAGATCTCCTTACATAGACTTCATCTGACGACTCGAATGAGTTTAACTTCTTCTTAATCGATCTCGCATGCTCCTTCTATTGGTTCGTTAAATCTGCTTCCATAAGTATGTTTGACGACCCTTGTACTATTTATTCTTTTACCCATGTTGATGTCCTTTATTTTTTCTTCAAATCGAAAAACTAGAAGCAATTTTTCCTTTGATTTGAGTTGAAAATATCTCTTTGTTGTTTTACCCATGTCGGTATCCTTTATGATTTCTAGAAATAAAAAACATATAAACATTTATGACTTCGATTTGAGTTGAGAATATCTATTAGATAGTAGGATTTTTTTTGTGAAGAGTGGTGAACCAATTTCGTTGGATATGCAGTTTGAAGGAAAAAGGCCAGAGTGATGCACTGAAAAAGGCAGAGGAAAAAGGGTTAGTGAAGAAAAGTAAAAGGTAAGCACATATATTCTTATCATTTTTATCTTTATGGTCCCTTGATTGTTAATGTACTTTGGTAAATTCCTTGTTTTTTTTATTTGGTTATTTAGAAACCCTAGGCCAATTGGTCACTATTTATGGTTGTCTAGTGTATTCATTTACTTTCATATGTGGGGTATGTTTTATGGGTGATGCTATTATTAATATAAATAAGAAATTAATTTATTTTTATCCTGAATATGGTTGTATGTAGGTTGTGTGGGAAAATGAGAAAGACAGTAAGGTTAGAGTTATATTATAATGGATGTTGGAAAACAGATATTGAGTTAATTTATGACGGTGGTAAAGTGCATTTTATTGAAAGTTATGACATGGATAAACTATGTTTTTTTTATATTAAGGATATATTTATTGAAAAAATTGGGGAGAAAGATATCAAGTTGTTTTTTATCGAGATTCCAAAGGGCTTTTATACTGAAAAGTATGCAAGCATTGAGAGTGATTATGATGTTTCGAAGGTATTGGAGTTGATTTGCATATATGATGAGTTCAAAGTAATTAAGTTATTTTCAGTTGTTGATGAAGCTTTTAAGTTCTATTGCCGATGCTTGCAAGTTTGTTTTTTCGACATTAGAAAGGATAGGTATAATGGAACAAACTATGTTGATGAAGGACATGATGTATTAATTTCGAAAGTTATTATGATGCTTCCATCATGTGAAAAAAAAAGGCCAAAGAAAGATATACATGTCAATGGGCCTTTCAAAGAAGAAAGATCTGGAGAAAATAAACATGTAAATGGGATTGTTGAAGAAGAAACTGTTGGGCAAAATGTAGATTTACATTGGAATTCTAAAGAAGGAAATACAAGATCAGAAGATGAAGTTGATGTGAATGATGGCACTGATGAAAATGATTCATGTGATACTGATGTTGATGAAATTAGTGAAGTTGAACTTTCCTTTCTTGATGATGAGGAGTTTGAGATTATTAGAAGAGAAAGAAGAAATAACTGTTATGCAAAAGAAAACTTGGTTAAGCATATACAAGTCGAAATGACGTTTAAGGACATGAAAGAAGCTCGAGAAGCAGTGAACATATATTCTGTCTGTAATGGTTTTGGCTTGAAGGTTAAGAAAGCTGATAAAAGTAAGACAAGATATGTGTGTAAAGAGTGAGGCCCTTTCTTCTTGCTTATTAGTAAGGACAGTGAAGGTAGCAGATTTAAAGTGAAGACTATTAATGAAGCTCATGAATGCCTTAAGTGTAATGACAATCCAAAAGCCATGAAAAACTTTTTAGCAAATTTTCTTAGGCAAACTGTTTAAGAAGATCCATCAATAAATTACAAGAAGTTGCAAAAAAAAGTAGGGGATGAGTTAAATGTTAATGTAAATCAAGCTAAGATCAAAAGGGCCAAGGTGATTATACTTAAAACAATGAAGGGGGGATATAAAAGAAGAGTTTAAAATAATTGAATCCTATGTAGAAGAACTAAAAAAATACAAATCCGAGGTCTTCAATATATTTGGAGCTAGATAGAGGTAAGTTGGATAATGGAAGGAGGGTATTCAAAAAGCTTTCTATAATGTTTAGGGCTTGTAAAGATGGCTAGAGATGAGGATGTAGGCCAATTTTAGGGCTAGATGGGGCCTTTTTGAAGGGGCTTTATAATGGGCAATTATTCATTGTTGTGACCCAGGATGGAGACAATTGCATGTATCCTATCGCATGGGCCATAGTGTCGAAGGAAACAAAGATTAATTGTTCATGATTTGTACAAATTTTGAAAAAGAATCTATCACTTGGAGATGGGGAATCATTGACAATAATGTTAGATATGCAAAAGGTAAAATCTCTGATTTCTTTGTGTTTTATATTTGTGAATGGTGTAATGTTGTATGATGTTTTATTATCTTTGCAATAATTGAAAATTTTATAGATTGTTTTATGTGTGGTTTGGTTTTTTGTTTATGACTATAAAACCTAAATGTTGTTGTACAATCTGTTATATTTTATCATTTTTGGAATGGTTATTTTGCAATGGAGTTCGACAGCAAATATGTTGCCTTGGACACTAAAATTTGGTTCAAGCTTCTACATTTAATTATTTTGCATGATTTAAATATGTCTTGATGTTTTAGAATATATCTGGCATGTTTTAGGATATTTCAGTCTCATCACCCCCTTTTTTATCGGTCATCTACATGTTTACATGCCCGTCTATGGTTCTATTTTTATCCATCTATATGTTATTTTGCAAGTTATCTTATTTTGATTTCATTTGCATGTTAGTTATATTTTATATGTCATTTACATCTTATTTCATGCATTTTAACATTTTATTTCTATAATGATCCTTAGTTTATAATGCATTTCTTGATTGATTGGCAATACATTCTATTTCATGGGCGATTGATTGGCATACATTGGATGCATTACATTTTTAATAAGTATTTAGTGCATTAAATATGTTCTATTTAGTGCTATAGCTTATTAACTTATTAAAATGATGAAAATATATTGTGTTGTACTAAGTTGCCTTTAGTTGCCATAACACTTCAATTTTAGACAACTAGTGATCACAGCTTACATTTAATAACTTATGATCACCATTCATATTATACTTTCCTATTAAATGATTATTTAGAGTCTCATTCCTACTGTAAAAGAAATTCTGCCTGAGAGTGATCACAGATGGTGTACAAGGCACATCTTCTCAAATTGGTCACAAATATGGAGAGGTGATAAGATAAAGAAGCACTTCTGGATATGTGCATGGTCATCATATCATGAGGAGTTTGTTGATAATATAAAAATTCTAGGTGATATTAAGAAGAAGGCAGTAGAAGATTTGTTAGCATACAATCCAGAAAATTGGTGCAAGGCATATTTCTCCTTCAAGAGTAAATCATCAAGTGTAGACTACAATATGGTGGAAAGTTTCAATAGTTGGATTCTAAAGGCAAGACACAAACCAATTATCAGAATGCTAGAGGAGATTAGGATAAAAATAATGAATAGGATTTCTAAGTTAGCTGTCCAATGTTTTAAGTGGCCTAAATAATGGTCACCAACTTATCTGAAGGTGTACAAGGACAATAGAGATATAGCACATAGGTGTAGGGTTGAATTCAATGGGGCAAATGGCTATGAAGTTAGTGAAGGAGTTGACGGACATACTGTCAAGCTTGACTTGCAGACTTGCACATGTAGAGAATGAGATCTAACAAGAATCCCATGTCCTCATGCTTTAAGTGCCATGAACCACAACAAGGTGGACCCAATGAAGTATATTTCACATTTTTACAGCAAAAAAATATGCATGGAGATTTATAAGTACAAATTAGAGCCTGTAAGGAGGCAACGATTTTGGAAAGTTGATGAATTTGAACCAATTGAACCTCCACCATATGTTAAGCAAGCTGGTAGACCAAAAAAACAAAGAAAAAGGAAAAAAAATAAACCTAAAAGAGTTGGTTCAATTAAAAAAATGTTTAAAGTTAGAATCAAGCAAAGATGTGGCAACTGCAAATAGTTTGGACACAAGAGGAAAAATTGTAAAAAGGTAAGATTTAAATAATTTATTCAATGTTGATTTTATACAATAAATTCTTACTTTCAAATATTATTGTCTATTAGGATATAAGCTCAACTGCGTCTACAATCAATGATAGTCAAGGTCATACCCAGACTGAAGTTCGTGCCCAGAATGAAATTCATACACATAATCAATATCATACCCAAAATGAAGGTTAGAGCTCAGCAAGGTCAGAAATATTGAATGTCCATGAAAGAATATATGTGACAAACAGGAAAGCTGGTCAGGGTTACGGTTATTTCTATGACCCTGAAATTGATACTACTACCTACCATGTAAGTTCAACATTTTTAAAATATTTAGTTATTCCAACTTATGTTTTTTCGTGTGTTTTATGTGAGATAAATATACATTTATCACAGTAAGGACAATCTCTTGGCTTGCTAATTCATGGTGATGAAGAGAGACAAATTGATTCACATATTGAACCGGATGCAAATATTAGGTTTCCAATACCTAGTGAGACAGAAACAAGGATTGCTAAAAGGAAATAAAACAAAAGAGGTCCAACAGGAGAAATGAGTATACCATTTGGTTTGACCAACAGCAGGGGACCTGTAAATTTGCCATTCAAACCATCTAAAAAAGGCAAAGAGAAGAATAAAAGAAATGCACCACAGTCTGACATTGAAAAAGACCAAGAAAAAATTACAAGGAACAAGAAGGGTAAATAGGTTGATGCTTCATGAAATAGATGGGTTAATATGTAAATGGGTACAGGCATGGTTGATATGGTTATATGTTTTTTATATATGGGTACTTTTTTGTGTTATAGCTATTTGTTATACATTGAAACATCAACTATTTTGTAAAGACTGACTTGTTCATGTTATATATAACATATCATGTTTTAAGTACATATAAATATTTTGTGTTATTACTGTCTAACTTCTCTCATAAACACCTCTATGACACCAATATGTAATGATGTGGAAGCAGCCTACTTGATATTGGCCAAATTTCATTTGTCAAAATTATATATATTTGTGCTTACAGGAAATCTAAAATTCAATACGAGCAAAGACAATTTAGTGGACATCAATGTGTTATTAATATTGAATTCCAATAGATTCTTTAAACTTAAAAATACATAAACACCAACACTGCAGCTCTTGAACCAGTCATTTTACCTTTTCCAAGCTACATAACAATATCCCAGCAAAATTTCATCAAAAGAGAAAGCCAACTAGTTTATCGTGGCAATCAGAATAAAACCAAATAATCAACATTTTCAACATCAGTTATCAAGTACAAATTCCAACAACTTTCACGATTTTCAGTAATAAATCATTCATCCAGAAGAAAAAATAATTACACAAAACCTAAACAAATACCGACAAACATAAACAATCAGCATCAACCACGTTATTTAATTGCAAATAGAACAAATAAATCCATTCAACTTTAACATAAAATTCATTTCATAAAATCCCTTAACTCCTCTTACAACATAATTGAAAAAACCACAAAAAACATAACACACAATAATATTCGGAGAACTATATTCTTTCACTTCAAGTTCTTGTTGTCTCCTCTAAATGCCATTTTCTTGCTTCTCAATACATCTATTTGCCTATGTAACTTAGACAATTGAGCATCATAATCTCCACCAAAATTGCACATCCTTCTCACATACCTATTCTCATTCTTCAGCTTATTTATTACTTCAATTGTTCTTGGAGACATTTCACTATCTTCCCATCTAAAGAACTTGCAATCCCTATCCTGCACAAAAATGAATCAATGAAAAAGAATTAGAACAAAAATAGATTACCACAAACACCATTAAAAAATATTACCACTACAGCTTACATCAATAAGAAAATCAGGACATCGATGGAATCGTCTTCCTGGATTCGTAACACTCCAAGATTCAAGCAAAATTGCCCTTTTCCCACATCTGCAAATGTACTGCGAAATACCCCCATTGACTACACTACCTCTACGATTAATGCTTCGTTATGAAGAATTAATATATGCCATTTTATAGGTTTACAAGGAATCAAATGGGTAAGAGAATAAATAGATTTTTTCAGTTCAAATCGAAGGAGCAAATGTTTCTAGGTTTTATATTTGAAGAAATCATAAAGGATACCCACATGGGCAAAACTTTAAATAGTATATAGGTAACAAGAAATGAGGAGGCGAGATCTATAGAGATGGAGGAGAACTCAAAACTAGTTATCGGAGGAACACGTATGGAAGGACTTTGAAGGACTTTATTGATGGAGATCGGAGTAGGATGAATTTGAATGGGATAGAGAAGAAGTTAAAACAAGAACAAGAAAAGAAAGAAAAAAACCACGATAAAAATTAAAAAAAAAATTAATTTCTCCTCCAATATGACTTGGCGCTGATGTTGGCAATAAGCTGTCGTTCATTCAAGCCATGTCCGCCAGTCCCTTGCCACGTATATGCCACATCATAACCGTTACCTGTTTACTTGACGGACTAATAAATTAGGGATAAATTAGTACCATTTATTTAGGTTAGGGGTATTTTTGCTCCAAAAAAAAGTTTAGGGGTATTTAAGCTATAACCGGAACACATTAGGGGTATTTTAGTAGCTTATCCCTTCAAAATAATAAACAAATACAACAATAAATAAATACATAAAACAAACCAGCCATGAAAATATAATGTAAGAATTAAATGGAATAAAAATAAAAAGGGAAGGAAGAAAGACGAACTGTTTGAAAGACAACCTCTAAAGCATGCTAATCTCTCAAAAATACTCCATAAGTGCATAAAAAATAGTAGCTTAAAGGACCACACAAAAATAGCAAATTGATTAGTATATAAATTAAGATAAACCAAATAATAAAATAAAATATCATAAAAACATATTGGAAAAAAGGCAAAAATAAAATTAAAATACATTTAAGCATGCAAAATGAGTTAAACATACGAAATACATTAAAAAATGCCTAAAAAAGAGTTAAAGAAGTCACAAAACAATGACAGATGGCCTAAAGGAAAGAGAGAGATGAGAGGAGGAGAAAGTGCTGAGATATCCCATCGATCGCACTAATTGATGGTTGTCTGTTGGGCCTTTTCCCATTTATTACTCGAGGAATAGATAGAATGGAGAAAATTCAACCAAAAAAGGAAAAAACCCAAGTTAAACTCCTAAACATGCAATTATAAGGCCCTAAAACATACCAAATCTGTGAAAAATAATAAAACATAATTTAATCATGCTAACATGGCAAGAATCATGCAATCGTAGGAATTAAATTGAGATACTTTAAGTACATTAATGGAAAAATATAAAAATTCCTAACATGCCATTCTAACACATGTTAAACAATTTTAAATCATCACGGCATCATAAATTTCACTAATAAATGAAGTAACTAACATAATAACAAGAAATATGGCATTATAATGGATGAATAAACATGTTTAACTACATGAGCAGAATATAAACTTAGAGAGAGAAAATAGTTGAAGCCTAGAATTTTACCCTCAGAAATTTGATTCTATGATTCTAGAAAGCATGTTCTAAGTTTCAACCTTAATTCTTGTAGACATTGTGATCCAAGACAGCCTAAATTAGGTTTATCTGATGATGAAAAAACAATATATTTCTGATAAAGAACACAAACCTCGAAGCTCCGACTTTGATTTTTCACATTTTCATATAAACTTTGTGGTTTTCTAAGTGTTTTTTGGAAGTTTTTAGCAAAAAAGCATAAAAAACCTTAACTTTGGCCTTTAGCCATGACAGACGGATGTTTGTCATGTGAGGGACGATCATCTATGGCCACTTTCCTCCATTCCAGGTTAGATAAGGGGTATTTTTGGAATTTTAGGAAATTATATGAGGAATGGCCGTCTGTCTATGATAAAGGCCCATTTGTGGGGTCATTTCTAGATTTCTCACATTTTCAATTTTGAAAAGCTAGAGATAAGAGGATGGGATTTGATTTCGAATTTGCAGGGGATTTCATCCTTCCATATCTGATATAAAAGCCTAAATTAGGGTTTTTTCAGAGGGATTTTTTTAAAAGGAAAAAAGAGAACAATTTTTTTAGGAATAAAAAACCAATTTTCTTCTCTGGGAGAACAAAAACTTAAATACATATTTGATTCTACAAAAGATAAAAGAGAAAACTCTTTATTTTATGAAACACGAACCTCGAGGACCAAAGTGGAGACATATATTTTTATCATTACAAAATCAGAATGTCCCCTGAGGGTAATATTTTAGGCTTCCTTCTTTCTCTCTCTAGCACACCTTTATAATCATGTGAATAAACTTTTATATGATACTGTAGGGTTTTTTTTTACGTTTTTCTATCTGAATATGTTTGATTTCATGATGCCATAATGATATCGAGGTGTTTAATGTGTTAGAATCATATATTAGGGTTTATTTTCTTCCATGGATGCATGTTTTATTTCTTATGATAAAATTTTGTTTTATGTGTTATTTGTTTTTACTGTCTAATTAAAAATATATTTAGGGATTGTAGGTAGGTTAGGCTCTAAGACTAAGATACTGTATGTTTAAGGTTTTTTAGGTTTATATATATATATATATATATATATATATATATATATATATATATATATATATATATATATATATATATATTTGAAAAACCTGCTTTCAGTGTCTATTTTTGGGTGACAGATGGGAAAAAAGCATCACAGATGCCTATTTGTCAATGCGATAAGCTAGATGCTGCAGTGCTTTCTCCCCGTCCCATCCCTCCTCTTGCTTTGGGCGTCTGTCGACTTCTAGGGGCGTCCGTGGCTTGACTTTTTTTATTGTATTTTAAGATTTGTTTTGCATTTTTAATCATGTTTTTGTATTTTTTTGTTTTAGTTTATTTTCCATATTTTTGCTTGCTTATATTCTATTATGTATCTTTATTTTACTTTATTAGTTTTTTTGTTTATTATTGTGATTTGTTTTAGTACTCATTTTCTCTTAAGAATGCTAATTAATTGGCTTCTTGTATTTTGTGTGAGCAAATTTTTTTATGCTTTTTGGAGTTCTCGAGAGACAATTATGCATCGGGAGTCATGCCCCAATCGGTTCTGTCACTCTTTCTCCCTTTTATTATTTTGCTTTTAGTTTATTTTTATCTAATTTTGCTTTTATTTATTTATTTATTTTTGGTATTTTATTAATTTTAGTTGTATTTATTTTTAGGGATGTAATAAGTAGTAATAAAATATTTTTTTTCACATTAAATGGAAAATTCACTTGAAAATTATTTTTATTAATTAATTGGATTTTCTTGAATAAAATAGACCATTATCCAATTTCTATCCCAAAAATCACATAATTAAAGAAGAGTCTGTTTTCTTCAAAATTGGGATCACTCATCCTGTGTTTTCATTAAAAATTGAATAAAGGCTCTTTACCCTTTTTGTGAAAATCATACATGAAGGAACCAATGTTCCCAAAATTTAAATAATCTCCCATTTTATATGTGTTATTTTATTTTGTATATTATTTTTCTCTTTGGGATGATTTGCCTATGTAATAATTTAAGTAGCTTCTTTAAATTGCTTGATATATTTATTTAATTTAAATTGTATTATATAATGTGACAAGGGAGATAGTGAATTAATAATAAAAACTCAATTATAAAATAACACCTAACTGAGGTACCAACTAAAAGTGATGTCCCGAACACCAATATCTGTTTGGTCATTAAAAAGTTGAGAATTATTTCCCACCGCCTTGTTAGGTGGCGACTTCATGATACCTGCCTCTTTGAACCAACTTTAAATGCCTTCATAGGTTGAACATCAACAATAGATTGGGCCTAAAGCCCTCTTTATTGTGAAGTGGACAATTTATGAGATATAGTGAGCCTCAATTCGATCTTAAACCCCAAAAGCAGATCCTCGAGAACCTAACCAGAAACGAAAGGACTCCTGCGCGTGTCATAGTGGTGACTCTACTGGAGACTAAGAGACCTTGCTCCTAAAAGCATCTCACTTAAGTTACTTATAATTAGGTTTTTATTATTAATCCTATCTCCTTTCAAAATTACATTTTTTGCATACATGCTAGAGCCTTATAATTAAGTTAGGCGTTCCTTTTTAGCCCCGGTACTATCCTGAAGCATGCCTTACGTTCACTCATTATAGGAAAGTGTCAAAAAGACCTACTAGCCCAAGTCCAATACCAAATGGTATATAAAATAGTGACCCATCGGTATTATGCTCGTGATGAGTTAGACTTATTGGTGGGGACCATGCTTAGGTAGTCCTAAAGTTTCATCACCCTAACTCAAGTCCGTGTAATGACAATAGCTACTTCCCGTAGGTTGTATAAACATAACAGCTTTTGCTTGCTATGTGGACCCTAATATAGTATCCAAACTCAAGTAAATTAAAAGGGTACCGGTTAAAGGCTGCCATGCCCTGGTATGCCTAACCCGATTTGCATGAGTTAATTATAACGCCCCAAAAATTCAGATTAATTATAGTTGGCAAATAGTACATTTTGGTATTATTTTGTAAGGATTAATTATGAAAATTCCAATATAAGTTAGTATTATTTTCGGATTTTAATTTAATAATTGTTAATTAAAACATATTATGAAAATTAATAATAATAATAATAATAATGTTAAAAGGTGAAATTTAAAAAGAAATGTGTGGTTGAAATTTAAAGAGGAAAAGGAAAGAGAAATAGTGGGATAAAAACAAAAGTTGTGTGTGTGTGGGTGGTTAAAAAAATAAGAAGAAAAAAAAGAAAAAGAAAAAAAAAGAAAGAAGAAGAAGAAGGGAGAGGAGATCGGGAAAAGGAGGAGGTGGTGCTGGCCCGTTGCTCAACCGCCGCTGCTCACAACGCCGGCGAGGCTCAGACCGTCGCGCCACTGTCACCTCTGGTCTCCTCCGCCGTTGTCCCTGTCAGTGGCACAGTTCCAGTTCCTTCCACCATTTAGCTCCCTTCTCTCTCTTATTTCCGACGATTCCCGACGGCAGTGGAAGGTGCTGATGGCACCGATGGGATCCCAAGGCTGAGGCGGCTCCTTCGGTTGTTGCCGCTCCTCCCCACTCGCCGGCAGCAGGGAGATCGATGATGGTGAGGGCGGGATCTTCGAGCTCCGATCCCGATAAATAATAGCAGCCTTGAGGCGTGTGAAGACCATCGGGAAGCTACCGATGACTCTGGGTTCAGGCACGAGTCTTCGATGAGGCTCCGATGAGTCTCCAATGAGGCTCCGACGAGGCTCTGAATAGGCATAATGGAGAGGGCATTCTGGACTTCGACTTTACGATATGGGAACTATGTTAACAATTTAATTTTTTGTATAATTTTGAAGTAAGATTTAGTTAGATTTTTTTTATGTTGATATGGCCAAGTTGACAGCCAAACCAGAAGCTTCTGCAAAGTGTATCGTTAATGAGCAAATTATTTTATTATTAAATGTCTAATTTGGTCAAGGAAACACTTAAGCAATCAATTATATATATGACACCACCTATGGACAGCTTACCATTGAAATAATCAGTTCATGGTTGATTACTATAATTGGACCTAACAAACACTAGTTTTTTTAGAAGAAGTTTTTCATGGAAAAGGATAAATGATTACGTATTAAGCGTTTGGTAGTGTGTTGTTTTCTGCTAGTCACTCTATGCTCTGTCTGAACTTAGAGAAAAAAAAAACATCTACCGAAAACTTGCAGCTAGGTTTTACTCATTAGATCATTTTTAATTAGCACCATTGCTAATTAGATTAATTTCTTGAGTGATTATTGATTATCATGATATTGAAAGGTTATCAGATATAAGTTGTGATGTTTCTATATTTAGCTATGATGAAGTGTCTATTACTAATGCATCATCTACTGTAACCTGTTATTGCTCCTAAACACTAAAGGTTTTGTGATTGGTATAATGAATATTGTGTCTAAATATACTCGCAGACTTTTCCAACTGTTAAAATGGAGAATATAGCACTGAATAGGAAGGAAATTTTTAAAGTTAAATAGATGAGTAGTTGGTACCTAGAGTTAATGCTGTTGTCCCTTGCTTTATGTGTTGTAAATTGCGACTAATGTACTATGAATATTACTTCTTTTAGATCCTCATTATCATGTAAATGGTTTAAAGACAACTTTTAGTTCATTGAAAGGAGCCTTATTAGTAATGAAACTGGTTTTGTTTTAAAAATTAATTGTTTAACTTATAACGATTTAATTCCTAAGTATACTAACAATATGATATAATTTGAATTATTAGTGATTGTAAGTCTATGGTTTAGTTAGAAATGAGATTACAAGGTGAAAGTGTAAAAAGTACAGTGTCATCGGGTGGTTGTTGTCAGTCTCTGCCTTTATTTAAAAATAAAAAAAATAAAAATAAATAGTTTAGCCTAAGAATCAATTTTATTAAGATTGTTCTTAAATAAGTTCAACTTGTCATTTGATGACATAATGATATATGGATTTACTTTATGATTATATGGATTGATAAAATTATAATATAGTAATATATCTCTGTTATAATAATAAGAATTTATATCAAATAATCGTTGTTGCTATCATTGCATAACTTCTAATTTAGTAAAAGGAAAGTGACTAGGTAATGAGGGTTAAAGTCTTAATAAATTAGTTGCATGTACAGTATTTGATCAAGTCAAAAGGAAAAAAAGGTTACTCTTTGAAGATAGTTAAAGTTAACTTAAGCTTTATTCTCATTTCTTGCTATAAAACTTGTACAAGTATTGGGTTATTAACTATTTTAACTTCATATATGCTATTATCTTTCATGATACATTATGCTAAGGTATTAAACAAAGAAGTTACTTGACACGTAAGAGATCATGATAGAGTAAAAAGATGATTATTTGGGATTTAATAGACGATAGTTGAAAGTTATAATGTTATAAAACAAAGCAAGTAAGAATGTAACGAGTATAGTAACAAGCTATTGGTATAAATGTGACACATTTACCTCACTTGATACATTTTTTTTCTGGTACATGAATATTCATTATGAGCATTATTACACTAAATGGAGTGGATTTAGTGCCATGTTTATGCTTTTAGAATGGTATGAGAAACTGATGTAAAAAAAATGTTATGCTTTTACACATGATTGCCTTAGTATATGACTATTTAAGATGATATAATTACATATATGAGCATGATATTAAAATTATATACATATATAAACATCTCTATTAAGGGTAATACATTGAATACATGTATTGAATATAGTATATTTGATGATTAAATTAAGTACAATGGAGTATGGGAGATGGCTATGATGAACCATGTAGGTACGTCCTTCTGAAATGACTATGTGTTATGTGCTGTTTTAGAAACTCATAGTGGGTGTAACTATACATGATTTCATTCTCATGAAAACAGTCTAGCAATGCATGAACTACTATGACAAGTATAAGTATTGTTAACACGTGGCTATTAGAAAGTTTAAAAGTAATTTAAAAGAATCTATATAATGTAGATTCCTTTGATGACTGAAGAGTAAGTTAAAGAGAAATTGTTGAATTATTGTGATATAATTCATGACAAAAGTGAAAGATGATTCACAAACTGTACAAAAATATTGAAGATTCTGAATAACTATATTTTCTGGATTGAAAAGGAATTGAAATGATGTGAAATTTGATAAATGTATTGAAAGTAAGTGATCTTTTGTGCCCTTAGAAAATAGTCTGGCAGTAAAAACTAGCTCAAGATATAATTGGCTAGCCATAGGGATATCTGTACCGCGGTGCAAGTCATGGTGACTTGCTTTGCTATGGTAGGATCATTGATCTCCATAGTAATTATCTGTATATGTTCTCTGTATCTGTTCTCTGTTCTGTGGAGAAATGGTTCCTTGGAATTATTTCTCAGTCTGTTGTGGCCCTGTGAGGTCCACATCCCATATATCCAATTTGAGTATTTTTGTTGGCACTGTTCTAGGGGCCTTAATATGAAAATAAGTTAAAAATTATAAAAGATAAGAAGTGTTATAGTTCAGAACTAATGTGCATAAGAATTGTCCTTTTGTATAAGTACATCAAATGGATAATAAATTGAAAGTTATAATATTGATGAGCATGTGATCCTTTAATTCTATATAAGCATTATGTATCTATATATCTATGTATAGGTATGTATATCACTCTGTTATCGATCAAGTACATAGTATATGGCACACTATGGTGTTAAGTAATATATTGTTCACCTTGTTAAGATTATTTTAATGATTACATGAAAGTGAATTTTGAATGTATACTATGTTTAAATGATGTAGACGTATGAAAGAATTATGCTAGATGTCTTTTGTGGTAGCAATGAATGATGCATTGATTACTGAGTTATTAAGTTTTATTGCCTATGTAAGTAAGATGTTCTGTCGCTTATGCTTGTGATTTATTGCTGAATGTAAGAACTGAGATCTAAGGTAATTGAAGGTATCAATTAGGAGTGTTATCAACTTTGTACTTGTATAATTGATACTACATGTTTAAAAGATTATCTTTAGATTACTCTGTTCCCTACTAAGCTTTATAGCTTAGCACGGGTTTTGTTATCCTTGTAGGTAGCAGGATAGGCTTGTTTTTGGTTAGACAGCTGCTTCGGCTCAACCATCAGAAGA
Organism: Excoecaria agallocha; assembly: GCA_037975025.1. NCBI lineage: Eukaryota > Viridiplantae > Streptophyta > Magnoliopsida > Malpighiales > Euphorbiaceae > Excoecaria > Excoecaria agallocha. The sequence goes on along the minus strand of CM075806.1, from coordinate 9,108,136 downwards.
AGGAATCTAGTTTCGGGTAATTCATCTTTTGAGGTTCACAGATGTAGCGAGGCAATTTTAAATGTAAATTGCTTTTTAATGTTGGAGTTTTATAGCGGTTTAAGAATGTTATTTGTAATATTGAATTATCTTAAAGAATGTGATAAGCATGAGAACAGGTGTATGAGATGCTTGTACAGATTATTTTTGTATTATTATGCCCTTGAAGGGCTGAGAAAAATTGTCTGTTTTTCAGGGGGATTAGATAAGTTTTTAGGCGTTATATTGTCGGATTTTTATTTGATAATTAGTTAGTTGGACAATTATAGTTTTATCGGCTTAATTAACGCTTGGAGTCAATTGGTTATTTAAGATTTCAAAAAAAAAAATTCGTCTTATCACTTGTTTCAGTTAGACTGTTCAGTAAGGGTGTTACATAGTCAAAATACATAACGGTCAAAATTTATAAACCTGTGCTTTTAATTAAAAGAGGTTATACTGCCGATTTTTTATCGTGTATTATACACGTCCATTAAGTTTCCCGTTAACCCATGGGTTAAGCCTACTTAGGAAATAGACCGCACAACCTCCTGTATAGGAGCAATAAGGTTGGAAGGTTTTATTTATGTTTGTATGTTATTGTGATTGATGTCTAATGAAAGCATTCATTACATCCATGCATCATGTATATACCATGCTCATGCATCATCCATCATGTATCATTCTTAATGTTTGGTTCTTACAACCATCATAGATTTATCTAGGTGGTCCAGAGGGTCAAATGGTCGCCGCATTCGAAGATCGACATCTGAGTTGCTCTAGTTAAAGTCAAGGTCAAGTTTAGGGTTGGAATCAGAGGTCAATTCAAAGTTGTGCTTTAGCCAGTTATTAGAAAGCAGTCGGGAAAAAGAATCAGAAATGGATGATGAGTAATTGAATGAGACTAGGAGAGTTATAGATGAGGCAGCGAGGCTTATATCCTTAACGAAAAGGTTGGCCACTTCCATTTCAGGGCCTTCAATGACAAGATATCAACTAAATCGAAGACTAGATAGAAGGCTCCAAGAGCTTGAGGAGAGGATGATGGCCATGATTGGTGGCTTCTTCAACACCAAATGCTAGAACTCGGCCTATAGCAACTATTTATGAGATAGCGGAGCCAACACATGTTAGGGACACTATTGCAATAGATGCTACCATGCCTCGAGTCCCATTAAGAAAGGAAAGGAGACATGAACCAAAAAATGATTATATCGAAGAAGAAGGTGAGGATTATGGTCCTCTAGTAATGAATGTGAGAAATAGGGGTCCTAGTGTTAAGGATGTGGCTTTTAAAAAGATGGAAGAGAAGGTTAAAACAATGTCTAGGTTGTTGTCCGTTGAAAGAAGGATGAAACCTGAAGATAGGGATTTAGATAGAGATGAGCCACTACCCTAAGGATTCAAGATGCCTGATTTGCTAAGAATTGACGGCACTTCGAATCCCTCTACACATGTTAATCAGTATACGCTGATCATGAAAGGAACCGCCTTGACCGTAAATTAAAAGGTGGAGTATTTTTGCCTAAGTTTAATGGGCAAGCAATAGACTGGTATTACGGATTGGATATGCACACTAAGGAAGATTGGGAGATTGGGACTTGCTGGCTGAAGAGTTCCTTAAGCAATATGACTACAATATCAGGATAGAGGTCACTTTGAAAGACCTTAAATTACTCTAACAAAATCATGATGATTCCTTTGATGAGTACCTTACAAGGTAAAGGAATCGGGTAATGAAAATGAATAGGAAGCCTGATACAGTTGACAAGATTAGGCTCTTTATTCAAAATGCAAGTCCCTACCTGAGGGATGGCTTAAAGATGAAGGGTTTGAAGGATTGAAAGTCTCTAAAGGATAGAGCCATAGAGGTTGAAGGTGTATTTGGCTAGAAGAGCAAATAACGAGGGTACAAGGAGGAACTTTGGCAATAATAAGGCAATAAAAAATAGCAGTGGAGCAAATTGAAATGGGAAAATAACTGAGGTATTGATCAGTTTAGCAAATGTACTAGATCATCTAGTAATATAGGGAAATAAGATTAAGACCCTAAATATCGTACCCAAGAAAACATGGATTGCTAAGTAAAATATTTATATTTGAATGAAATTAATCTGAGATTGTTTCCCAAGTTTTTGAATTGAAAGTAACAAATAAACTAAATAGACATTAAAGCAAAATGAAAACCAAAACTAAACTAAAATAAATTAAACACAGAAAAATAACTAAAAAACTTATACGAAAGAAACTATCCACCTCAACTTTCATTATAATGACTCAAATCAAAAGTAACACAAGTGATTATGGAAAAACCAATTAAATAAATTCAGATATCTTATTTAGAATATCATTCTAAGCATTAAATCCTTTGTTTAGGAACAATTTAATACTTAGGATAAAGATTCGATTTTAAACTCCTAAAACTTCATTAGACCCTCTCGAAAGACCTAAATCTAGCCCATTCTTAATTCAACATTGTTAAACTTAAATCAACCCATGAACAATAAATTACTGCCTTAATTCTTACAACGCAATAATACATCGACATTAGAAGAATAAGCTAAGAACATGCATAGCAATTATTAAAGTCTAAATTAGCATTCAACCATCTATTCGATACATTAAACACCAATTCAACCATAACCATAAATAAGAATTAGCATAGTAATCAAGAAATAATCAAACTTGCTTTAAAATTAAGCTGAAACTAAGCCATCATAATAAAAGTATGAGGGTTCAAGTTTTCATCAGCAAAATTAAAGAAAACTACTTACTGAACATGATTAAAATGAAAGGAAAACTAAAATAAAGAAATACAATACTCATGAAGCTTCAAACTTGCTCTTGACGATTTGTCAGAACAATAGTAGAAAGCTTGAATCTTTAAGAGAATTACAAACTAAGAAAATAAGAAAAATTAAGCTAAAAACTACCGTACAAAATTAACTAAAGAAACTAAGTTAAGACTAAAGAAAATTCATAATTAAAAAGTTCTCTCCAGTTTTGGTGTCTTCAGCATTTTTTATAGCCTTCAAAGGAAGAGTTTTATGCCCTCTGTGACTTTCTAAATTTAAGAAATTTGTGTTTTAGAGAAATAAGAAGTCTTTTATCGAAATAGGAAGTATTTTATCAACTAAATAGGACACCCACTCAAGAGAGTGGTCTTGGTCACTCAAAAGAGTGCTTTAATGCTCAGGAAAGTGACTATCTTACTCAGGAGAGTGCTTTAACCTTGTAGGACATGCAAAATTGCTTGGATGAGCATCAAAATCACTTAGGAGAGTACTAAATCACTCTATCGAGTGATGAAATCACTCAGTCGAGTGCTTATTGGCTGTCCTTCACGAAACAAATGCCAATTTTCCCAAAATTACAGTTTTAGCCCTTAACTTCTCCTTTTTGCATTTTAACCCATTTTCTCTTCAATTTAGTCCTGAAAACACCAAAACTAACAATTAAACCTAAAAACACATAAATTAACTAATTAAACCTAAAATTAATAAATTAAGACTAAATTAACTCAATTAAACATACTAAAAATATAGTATAATTTACACTTATCAAATACCCCACATTTAGTCTTTGCTCGCCCCCGAGCAAATTTGAACAAACCAACTCCTCAAAATTACCAAACTTTAACAAAGAATTATACAATTCAAAAACAAGTTTAGCAATTAACAAAAGCACTCAACAAAATTCTAGCTAGAATAAATTCAAACAAGGCAATATAAATTAGTTTTCTTGTATGCGTGTGTGTGAGACCAAAACATTTTAAGCAATTTTTTTTTTCAAAAATCAAAATGCCAATGTAAATTTATAGTTAAGCTCTAGAATTGATGCACACCTAAGAGTACAAATGGTTTCACACTTGAAACTATAGAAATACCATAGGCCTCTCCTTTAGCACCGAAACTCGAAGCTCATCTCCGTTAAACAACTCAAAAGCAAACATAGAATCATTGAGGTCTTTAAAGGTTGTAATGGGATTAAGGTATTGGTTATCAAAGAATGGACAATATATAATAAAAAAGAATAGCCACTTTATGATAAGATAGACTAACATTTCAAAATCTCAACTACTAAGCACAATCCTTTTACACAACTTGTTTTCTCAATCCCATCCATGTTAAGCAATTTTGAGAGAAAATATCAATGAAAATCCTCTCAATTTCACAATTCTTTTTCTCTTGTAAAAACCCCACGCTTAAGATTTTTCCATAAATGCTAGCTTTTATTTTCAATGTCTTTTTCTTTTTTTCTTTTTTTAATACTAGCTTTATTGCTAGCAATTTATGATAAAATGGGTAATATAAGGTAAATTCTCACTATTTCCTTGACTTCAATAACAAACCTTGACAAAAGTATTCCAAGAACCTTCTTTACTACACTCTTCCATTACCCACAAAAATCAATCCATTCCAATCCTAGGGTGGCCAATTATTAAATAGGAAGATAAAAGCTTTTTAGGCTATATGGTTAATAAATAAGTGAAACAAGAAAAATAAACATGGCATGCATTAAACATACCTCATTAAGCTCAAAATGGCTAACAAGGATCAAATATACCAAAAAGGTGGGAAAACAGTCTTAAAATAACTCAACAAGAAAAATATTGCCTAGATCACTTTCTAAGTTTTTTGAGTTATTTTTATGCTTTAAAGAGTGATAAGGAAGGTTCCAGTGTTCTAAAATTTCTTACTCAACTATTTCAATGCACGGATTTTTCTTAAATTTAAAAACTGGTCTTTTATGCTCATAAAGTGGAAACTAACAAATATAAGTCAAGTTGAATGTTAAACTAACTAAAATGTTATTAAACAACATGCTTGTCTTAATGCTAAACAAAAATTTTGAACATTGTACAATTCTAAATTCATGTTCAACTAGTTCAATTTTTGAAAGTAAAACTGGGGAGAACTAAACCTAGTGTAAGCTAAATGACAAATTTAAACAAACTATTTGACTAGAATGTAAACTACAAACCAAACATGCAAACTTCAAACCAAACTAAACAATCTAAAACAAAAACAAAATAGCTAAGACAAAATAACTAAAACAATTCATGAGTAAGATAAGAGAACTCCCCTGAATTGATCTTTAAAATTTTAGCTTAACTGAGCTCTATCCCCCTCTTTAAAATCTTGATGTCCTCAGCAAAGATGAAAAAAATTTTAGCTTATCTCTAGAGGCCGAGCTTGTGATCCGAATACTGGTGTCTCCGGACTTTGCTCCTTATTTTCTCCCATAAGTAGAAGAAATTTGCCAAAGTTAACCAAGGCTGGAAATTTCATGTCTTCAATAAAGTACGACTCCTCCTTTGGCTCTTCAAAAACAAACTCAATTGGTTCTTCTAGCCTAAATAAAATTTTCAAGTGGACTGAATTCAGTGCTTCCACTTGATAATTGAACACTTATTGCTTCTTTGGTGATAAATTCTCCATAAAAAGGTTCAAACACACCTTCCAAACAAACACATGACTTATTTTTAAATATGAGTTGTCCCTTTTCTACTTTATGCACCCCAAAACTAGATATTTCCTTGCTTACCATTAATACACGATTTATTTCCTCCTCCTTACTACCATTACTTTGAAATTGCATTGAGAAACTCAAGAGTTCTAGTTTGGATTCCAACCTTTCAATTCCCTTTTTTTGATCCCTTAGTAAACTCTCTTGACTCTTGATTGCCTTATTAAAGGTTGAATTTATTTGAATTCATTCAGTATATAAGGGCCCACATAGCAAGCAAAAATTATTAAGCTCATATAACCTAGAGAAAGTAGCTATATAGTCGGGTGGTAAAACTTTAGGGCTACCCAAGCATGGTCCCTACCAATACATCTAGCTCATCACGAGCATAACGACCAATAGGTCATCATTTTATATACCAATTGGTATTAGACTTGGGCTGGTGGTTTTTTATAACACATCCCTACAGTGAGTGAGTGTATGGCATGCTTAGGATAGCACCCGAGCTAAAATAGGGATGCCTAACTTAATTTTAAGGCTCTAAGATGTATGAAAAAAATGCAATTTCGAAGGGAGATAAGATTAATATTAAAAACTCAATTATAAATACTTAACCGAGATATTTTAAGAGCAAGATCTATTAAGTCCCCAGTGGAGTCGCCACTGTGACGCACGCCATACCCTACTCGTGTTTGGGTTCGCTCTCGAAGGACTACTTTTAGGGTTCAAAACCAGATAAAACTCATAAATTGACCACTTTGCAATAGAAAGAGGCTTAGCCCAATCCTATTGTTAGTGGTCAACCTACGATGGCGTCTAAGTAGGCCCAAGAGGTAGGTATCATGGAGTCGCCACCCAATAGAACATTAAAAAATGAATCTAACCTTTTAATACTTAAATAGAGATAGTGTTTAGGACATCACTCTTACTTATACCTTAGTTAGGCATTGTTTATAAATGAGTTTTTAGTATTAATTCACTATCTCCCTTCTCACACGATGCATTGCAAAGAAATAAATAAACATTTCATGCAAGTAAAAAAGCGTTAAATAAAAGCAATAAAATAAACTACTTAAGTCTATTACATAAGCAAATCATCCAACTAAAAAATAAATAACATACATAAATCGAGGAATTCGCTTGAATTGAAAACATTGGTTCCCTCATGCGTATGTTACAATAAAGGCTCTTTTTGAATGCATGGTTTTTAGGTTGGAAAAATGGAAATTGGTCTATTTGATTTGAGAAAGCCCAATTAATTAGGTAGAAATGATTTTAAATGAATTTTCATATTTAACAAGCGAAAAAAACCACTTATTTACTACCTATTTCATTTCCAAAACTGAATACATCCAAAAATAAATAATTAAATAAATAAAGCATAAATAAATGCAATAAAAAGAATAAAAAAGATAAAGGGACAGAAATGGAACCATCCAAAGGGTGACCTTCCAAAGCACCATATTCTCCAAAAAAGAACCCCTTAAGACATAAAAAATAATTGCTCAAACAAATACAAAGAAAATAAACAATTAATATATGAAAATACAATAAATCAAATGACAAAAATAACATAACATGAAAAAGCATTCCAAAATAAATATTAAATAAACAAAATACAAAATATGCAATAACATAATTTAAAAAAAATGATGTTAAAAATATAATTAGACATGCAAATAAATTACATATGCAAAATGACACATAAAATAGGCATAAAATACCAAAGAAAAGGCCACAGATGGCCACCACCAAGACACGGACGGTCAAAAAATAAGAGAAAGACAGGGCAGAAGGAAGGCATCATGACGTCTCATCGGTCGTTGTGACTGACGGCCGTCTATCGGGCTTTTTTCCCGTTTGTCACTCAAAAAACACGCAAAATGTAGGAAAACACACCAAAATCAAAGACAAAATTATTTTAACTTAATGCAAATATACTTTAAGCCCTAAATCATGGCAAAACTAATTATAATATTAGAATATATACGTAAATCATACTGAAATAGTAAATAATCATTGAAATATAGAATTTAGATTAAGAACTCATCATGCATTATTGGAGAAAATATAAATTCTAGACATGCCATTCTAGCATAACGAATAGATTCAACACTATTTATAGTATCATGGCAATACAGGAGCTATAAAGAACAAACAAAGTAGCAAAACAACATGAAATCATGGCATCATAGTCAAGTATATAAGATCAAAACACATACACTTTCATGGAATTGTTAGAACAGGAAATTGAAGCCCAAAATATTACCCTCAAAAATTTTATTCTGTAACTCTGAAAGTACTCCCCAAGCTCTGTGCTCCACGGTTCCACGTTTTTAGATCAAAATATGTTTTGTGTAAAGAAGTATATCAAGAAGGGCCCCTATTCCCCAAGCTAGAAATAGTATTTTCTAGTTCAAGTATGGCTGCTCTCTCCTTTTCAAACTTCAGAATGTTCTCCCCCTCTAAAACCTTAATTTTCTTGGTTTAAATATGGTTATTAAAATTGGCAACAAATCAAACTTTGAAAACCCTAAAAATCTGCCTTCCCTTCTGAAAACCCGCCTCAGATTATATCCTTTATGATCTGATTCCTATTCAAATTTTTAGATACAGGAAAAAGTTGAAAAATCTGGAAAACTCCCATAGATAGCCATCTTTCATTGATAGACGGACATCACTCAAGATAAATTTCAAAAATCACAAAATGTCCTTTAACTGACCTGAACATTTGTGCTCGTGACTTAGTGACCGACGGTCGTCTGTCACTAAGCCACCGATAGACCTGGATGGCCTAGATAGGCCGTCTGCCAGGAGATGGCTAAGAAGGAAAATAGCCACAAACAGTCGTCCCACCATGATAGACGGTCGTCTGTCACAAATGGGGACCAAAAATCAATGTTTTTCAAATTCCTTTCAAAAACTAGGGAAAATAAGGTTATAGCTCACAAAATATTTAAGAAAATTATGGAAACCAAGGACAGAACTTGAGATTTGTGTTTTTTGTTTGAAATATAAGTAATTTCTTATCATCGGATAACTCTGATTAGGGTTGTCTCGAGTCATGGTGTCTCCATAAATATGTCAATTAATGTGACGGGATCCAGTCACGTCAATATGATTGGATTGACCAAGCTGAAATGGGCCTGTGTCAAACCTTAGTTCAATGTGGATTGAACTCGATTAGGCGCAAATGATAAATAAGGGTATTATCACATATATTCCTTTATTTTTATGTTTAATGAAAAAGGTTTAAAAGAAAGTAAAGATATAAAGTTAAATAACTTCACCTATTAGTGAATTATTTAACAATCAAGTATTTATTTTTATTTTTTTCAAAAAAAAAACAAAATTTGAAATCGAATTAATTTCATTAATACTCTTTTAGTTTCTTTAATTCTTAATTGGAATATTATGATGATTGTCTAACGTGGGTCCACCTATAAAATGTCCTTTGTCGATGATGATAATGAACTTTTGCAACTTGCTAGACTCAAAGCTACTTTATCAAACACATGGTATCGATCTTAAGTTTAACATTAAAATTGAAAGTTTCTAGTTTGATTTAAAAAAAAAAAATGTTACATAGTAATTCACAATTGAGAAAAGACTTGCCAACTTGAGGACATGAGATGGTTGGATTAGTATATTTTCGGATACTATATCTTTATCTGTATTATTTTATTTTAATTTCTTCACTTTCTTCATTCTATGTGTATAATATTTAAATTTTTATAATATGTTATTAAAATATTTAAATGAATTTTAACACGTGCTAGATAGATAATGAAAAAAAAATAAAAAGAACTGAAATATAAAGAAAGTAATTAGCACTTTTCCATCATTTAATGATAATATCGATTTTTTTTTCCAAGGAGAAAAAGACAAGGTACAAGTATAATTACTTTATTGTTACATTTAAATTTTTTTGATTGAATTAATAAAAAAAGGACAGAAAGAAAATATACTATACATAGAATAAGTTGGGTAATTGTAATAATTACTACATCTTTTTTTATATATAAATTTTGAATAAAATTTATATTCTATTTATCTATCACTTTTAAATTTTTAATATAATTTAATTTAATTTTTTCAAATAAAATTAGAATCAATCATATTTGATAATTTAGTATTGATTATGTAATTTAATACTAAATTTAAGTTTATTTATTATTTTTTAATTTTAATAAAAATAATAAAATTGACTAATAAAAAAACGAAGAAAGTAGTAGATAACAGGGAATTGAAGAATTTTGTGTGGATAGAAGGCATATGAAGATAGGCATTGGAACCTATGGGGATTTGGGTATATGCTTGTGGAATTTAAGATATGTTTGGTTGTTAATCCCATCATTTAGATTTGCTCCATTAATAAATACCAAAAAGCTATCATTAAAATCTTTAACATGATTATTAGCAAACTCAAGGTCAAAAGCAACCCAAAATCATGATGCCTTATGAATTAAGATCACTTTGTTTTTTCCCCTTATTTTAAACAGATACTCTTGATATTTTATAATCTTTTTTTCTGAAAAACCATTAAATTAGGGTTGGACTGAGCTCAGGATAGAGGCCAAATACAGGATTCTCTTATTGGGCTGGGCTTATGTTTACTTATTTGGGTTGGGTTTCAGCACTCATACCCGACCATAAGGGTATGATAATTGGACATGTTCATGAGCTACTAATTAGGACACCCATTTTTCCATCTGTTGAAAAGAAAAAACAAAAACCATTTATTATTATTATTATTATTATTATTATTATTATTATTATTATTATTATTATTATTATTATTATTATTATTATTATTATTATTATTATTGCTGCTGCTGCTGCTTTGATTAATTTTTTTGTTTTGAACAAGTGGGAAATAGAACAAGGGACATTAGCCTGAAAGTTTTAGGAGCTTGGATTCCATGTTAATGAGGTAATTTAATTAATGTCTGCATGATATGCCTAATTTACAATTTGATTAACTCTGTATTATATATATGGTGGAGAGCAATGTTATTAAAACCGGACCGGATAAAGAACTAAAGAGCTACAGGGTTCGTGGTTCGACCGGTTCGTTGGGGTTCAACCAGGTTTTTTTTCTTTTTTTAAAAAATAAATTATTTTTCAAGTTATATAAATATTATGAAAATATTACTATATAAAAAAATTAAAAATAATTTAGAAAAATACATTTATCATCGAACATTAATAATAAGACTATATTTTCAAGTCATTCAATATTTATAACAAAAATTTAAGATAAATATACTAAAAAATTGTAAATTTTTAAAGAAATTCTTCAAATATAAATTATAAAATTTTATTTTATTCATAAAAAATTCATTAAATTGTTTAAATTTTAATTATTTTGTATTTATAATTTTATTTTATTTTTTCAGAAAAAATAATATTGTATGAATATTTTGGATAAAAAATTGATTTTTCTAAAATCAAACCGATTTATTATCATTTAATCCGGTTTAACCGGTTTTCTGGCGGTTTGAAACCGTTTCTTTCAGGTTTTATTCAATTCGATTTTCATCCATCGAACCAACCAGATCAACCAATGTTTTGCAGTTAATTCGGTTCGACCATCCGGTCTGATTTTAATAACACTGGTGTAGAGAAATATATCGTAGCTCTACAATTCACTTATTTACGGTATTTTGAAATTATACAGATATACAATATATTAATCTAGACACAGGAAAAGGTCATTGAATAATAGATTTCTAAAATACAAAAAAAGAAAAAAAAAATAAATCGAACTGCGAAAATAAAATTGTTTGCAATAATGAGGTATCATATGCAATTATACGATATTCTACATTTTAACTTTTAAAGAAAAGGAGGCTTGGTTTGTTTGATAAATAAGCATGCTTGAATTATTCTATTTGATAACTGTTTTTTTTTTTTTGAAAAAAAAATATAATGACTAATTACAAATATATTATTAAAAAAATTAAATTCGAGATATTCGGTACTTTACATAAAATGTCGGCTATCAGGCCATGCTAATTTTATTCAATAACTTTATTTTCATCCATTTTAGTTTTATGTGTGATAATTAACTCATGAAAAATAAATATATAAATGTAAAATATTAAGACTTGAACTATGTGATAAAATCCTATCATATCAACATTCTGTCCAGTTGTGGTTTGCAGAAAGCAGCCAAAAGGAGATCTCCAAAACCCACATGAGTATCTAGTCGAAATCAATCAGGTAGTTTTAAATAACGTCACTAAGAAAAATAAGAAGGGGGGCCAAGAACCACCATAAATAAGAAGAAGAAGAAGAAACACATTGCGATTTCTTAATTGAAACGTTTTATCCACTAAATTTTGATATTTTTAAAAGATCATTGCATTAGATTCAATTTAAACAAAACTAACATAACTAAAAAATACACTTTGTTAATCTCGTACTAGATTTATTTAAAATTAGCATAATACCCATCAAGATATAAAAAATTAAAAATAAAAATCAACTCATCTATTTCATGTCTTCAATAATTATATATTTTAACAATTTTTTTTATGAGTTCCCTAGCTATTTTAAGCTGACTTTATATAGAATTAATAGAATATGTTGTTCAGTTCTGCCAATCTTGTCTAAATAGAATCTAATATGAGTGATATGTAGGAATGGCACCAAGTAGAATTTTTTAGGATATCTAATTTGCTTCCTCCCATTTATTGAGGATATGGGTATTTGCAAACGGATTTGAATCTTAAAAATAAAACACGTAGTGAGTTTGGATCCGATATGAGTTTAGTACTTAGGTACTTGCTACCTGAGCTTATATATATATTTAGTCATAAGTAATGGTTATCCGTGCATATTCACCCCTTTAAATCCATTTATTTGAAAAATAATTTAAAATTATAGGTGTGAATGAGAATTTAATTTTTTAAAAAATTAAAAGTTCAAAGTTAAAATTTATTGTGAAAGAGTTTGGAATACGTCCATAACTCATTAAATGAGAAATTGGTTCCTATATAAACGAAAAAATATCGAAATAGGAAATAATTTATATGAAATTAGTTTCATATCGGGATTTCCCTTAATTAGGGAATTTGCCCATTAAATGTGTATTAATAAGGGCAGTTAACTAATTCAAATTTGGTAACTGACACATTAAATGAAAAATTATTTCCTTAATAAATAATTTATATCTACCAATTTGGAATTAATACCAATTAAGGGAATTTATGTTTCCTTAATTGGAGCCCTATAAATAGGGCCAAAAATTCTACTCAATGTGTGCTGAAAATTCTCACTTACCGAAACTCTGTCGATTTTACTCCATGCTCGATTTCTCTCTTTTCCTGTGGAGTTTTGAGTTCGTAGATTAAAGCTTTCATCCCGAGATTTGTGACATGTTGGTGAAAGGTGTGCCGGTAACGTAAAACAAATAATTTTCACTTCAACGGATATGTACTATGAGAGGTATTTTATTTCTTACTTCTCGCTTGATATATTGAGATATATCTAACATTGGTATAAAGCCCCTTTTTTGCATTCCGACTTCATTATTTTTTTATCTGTACTTTTGTGAAAATTCAGATATGATATACAGGCTGCATATATATTTTTTTAATGTTGCTTTTGTATATATATTTTTATTTTGGTTTGTTTTTATTTTTTGTGTATTTGTACACAAAAAATTAAATTAAAGTCCGTAATGAGAAATTTCATGTGAAAATTTTTTAAATTTGACGATACTATTGAATTTAGGGACCCTAAAAGCCCCCTTCTAGCCAAAATCTAGTGGCTTAAAATCATCGGGAAGAGTGTTAGACATGTGCCAGAGGGCGCATCTCCAACATGTACCAAACCCACACGCCTAAGTGAAATGTCACTCAACCACATGGATCTAGGAGGGAGAGACACATGGCCCAATGGTGAAGTGCCATATATCCGCTGACGTGGCAAAGTGGGTCCATTGACATGGCATGTGGCACCACGTGGACCAAATAAATGTTATCACATGGCGATCACATGGGTCTCGCCATGTGGCTTGATAAGTCATGCCACGTGGCATGTGGGTCCGCCACGTGGCTTGATGAGTCATGCCATATGTGACATGTAGGCCAGTGGATAGTGGCCACATGGCAGACTATGGGGGGTCATGCCACCTGTCACATGTCAGTCCAACTTGGTGCACGTGGCATCCACGTGGATCGATGATTGGCTGCCACATGTCAGTCGATGTCTAACGTGGCGGCACATAGCCCAATGGGGGATACGCCACGTGGCACCTTACCCATGTTAGTGCATGGCTTACCTCTTGCGTGTGTGGCGCAGGAGACCCACTTTCACTGGCACGCGAGCCCTCTTTCGGCCACTATTTTTGACCCAGTTTTTTGAAATTCTATTTTTCATAATTTTTCTGATTTTTTGGTGTTTTTAAAAAAAATTAAGCAACAAAATAATTTTTTATAAATTATTTTTTTGAAAAATTTAAAGAAAATATGTTTTCTGCCTTTTTTAATTTTCAAATTTGTTTGAAAATTAATTATGTGAATTTTGTCTTTATATTTGATTGAAATGAGTTTCAATCATTTTGTTTGTATATGAGTGTACTAACAATTTTCTTTCTGTTATGTGTAATAGATATGATGATGATAAGGACACCTATAGTTCCAAGGACTCCTCAAGGGGTTGCTTGGGTCACTGCATGGGTGCATGAGGTATGAAGTATAAGGATGCACAAGAAGACCAGAATTGATGATATTAATGCTATTATACATCATATGGTCAACATGCATAAGAAGATGCAAAACTATATTTGGGTTGGTAGCCTAAGTAGGGGGAGGGATCACAAGCTGCTTTATGATGTTATGCGTGACTCATTTAGTTACCATGTGGAGCTCCATAACTTGTTGGACGAGTGCTGGAGTGATCATTATGGACATTTCATTGTTCAGTTTTTATATAAGGTAACTAAATGAGGAGTGTTCAAGAGCAACACTCAGTCTAATTTGGTGCTTAGGAGTGGGCGTAAAGTGTATCGCCTATGGTTTCATAATCGTATACATGGAATTCTTCTACAGTTGATGCATATGGTTAAGATATAAATTTCCATGACTATGATGTTTTTGGAACCATAGGGTTCCTAATTTGTTGACATGAGTGTCATAGTACTATCCTTATTTGTGTGGACTTTTATGTTAGGAGTTATATTTCCTATTTTGTTTTAAGATGAGACATATGTGTCTTATTATAAATGCATTTATTTTTTTTTGGATATTATTATGGCTTATAATTATTATTATGAATGTGTTTATTTTAATATTATTTGTCTTGAAATATTTTATAAGTAGAATAATTGCTTGATTATTAAGTTAAGGCTTAATAATCTAAAACAAATAATATCCTCAATTAAGTTAGCGAACTTAACTTCCAAAAAATCAAATTTACTATGCATGAAATTTTAATCTGTAAGATTAGACATTAGGACTTAGAGGGTAATTAGATACTGCTAGTAACCTTTTCGATTTTGAGCCTAATAGATAACTTTTAGATTTTAATTTCAAATGCATAGTAAATAGCATGTATTGCTAAATTCTTTTTAATAATTTGCAACATACGTTCCATTTTGATCAAAAGGGATCTAAATGGCTTCCAAATCTATAGTCGCTGAATTGAACAAAGATATAAAACTAAATGCCGACAACTGTGAAATATGGAGCATGAAAATCCAGTATGTACTTGAGGAGTAGAAGGCTTTGGAAACCTTAAGGTCAATTATGACTAAACTTGAGGATGGCACTTCTGCTCAGCATAAGCAGGACCAAGATGCCTATGCAACTTGGAAGAAAAAGAATTCCATTGCTCTTATCATCCTTCTAAGTGCGATGAAAGATGATATCACCATGTAATTTCGCTCATATCGAAATACAATGGATTTGTGGGTTGCATTATGGGAAAATTTTGGAGGAGTGTCTCTAACTAGGCTCCGATCTTTAACGATCAAGTTCGATACTTATCAGAAGAGGCCTAATTATTTAATGAAAAAAAATCTTTGAGAGATGGAGAACATGATTTGCGAGCTTAGTAAAGCAAGTCATAGGTTGACTGACAAGTAATAAGTCCAGGATATCATTCAATCCTTGCCACGGAGTTGGGAGCACATGAAAATGCAACTAACTCACATGGATAACATTAAGACATTTAAGGATGTCACTAGATATTTGGAGATAGAAAAGCACTATTTAGCATCGATTAAGGTCAATACTGAAGTGCATATAGCACAGTTCAGTTCTGATAAGAAGAAATCAAACCAAAACAAGAAAATGAGCTTCCATGGCAAAGGAAAGGAAAGGGCTCTAGAGCCTAAAAAGCATAAAGTTAAGCAAAATGGTAAAGGGTCCAACGGCAAGAAGAAAGTGAACATTTCTAAAGTGAAGTGTTTCAACTGCCAGCAGAAGGGATAATATGCTAAAGATTACACTGTGTCCAAATAGGTACACTATTCTAACTCAAAAGTGAGTGAAATTTGTGTATCAAGTTCTATATTTTTAGTTGAACTTCATCCTTTGTGGGTGGTTGATTCAAGAGCAATGGACCATATGACAAGGGATCGAGATACTTTTATCGAGTTTCAATGTGTAACTATTGGAGCAAAGTGAATTTATGTAAGCAATAATGCCAAAGTGGCAGTCCAAGGAATTGGCACATGCAGACTAGTCTTGCATGAAGGCCGAACCTTGTTCTACACAATATGCTTTATGCTCTTAATATTCGTAAAAACTTAATTTCTATTTTAACATTGATGAAACTTGGGTTTGTTCTGCATTTTAAGGATGATAAAGTCTATTTATATTTAGATGACATTTTTTATGGTTTTGGTTTTGTTTCGAATAATTTTATAATTATGGATATTGATCCTGATTATTCCAATAAATCTATTTTTTCTTTCATTTATTCTTCTTCGAATACATATGAGGATAATATAAAATTATGGCATGTTAGATTAAACCATATCAAGCAAGACCGAATGTGTCGATTATCTAAGATCAGTTTATTGGGTGATTTAAATGAGATAGAATTGCCTATATGTGAGCATTGTTTGCAAGAAAAACTATTTAAAAAACCAGTTAAAAAACCATTCGAAAAAGGAACCCGAGTTACAATTCATTTGCAATTAATTAATTCACACATCTGTGATCCAATGAATGTTAGGACAAGGCATGGGGTCTATTTTTTCATCACATTTATAGATGACTATACCAGGTATGGTCATGTCTATTTGATATTTCACAAGTGCGAAGCATTGAGTTGCTTTAAAACTTTTATAAATCTTATTGAGAATCAATTGGATAAGAAAATTAGAGCTTTAAGAACTAACTGTGGTCGAGAATATCTTTCTGAATAGTTTAAAGCTTTATGTGATGAAAAAGGGATTGAACATCAATTATCTATTCTTAGAACTCCACAACAAAATGGAGTTGTGAAAAGGCAAAATATGATCCTTTTAGACATGGTACATTCTATGATGGCTCAAGCAAATTTTCCAATCTTCTATTAGGGAGATGCTAGCCACATATATTCCAAACTATATGCCTACAAAATATGTTGCTTCTACTCCTTATGAGTTATGGACTGGTCAACAACCCGACCTAAGTCAATTACACCCTTAGGGTTGTGCTGTTTATGTCTATAATACCTGAAATAAATTTGGTAAATTATGACCAAAGGATAAAAAGAGTATCTTTGTGTGATATTCTAACGTATTAAAAGGATAATTTCATGGGTGAGCAAGCAAATGGCTTAGTAAAGAAATTTGAATCACAAGATGTCATATTTTTGGAAAATGAGTTTCCAAAATTGGGCAAAGTAAGTCAAGCCTTTACATTTTACAAAACTCAAGAAGACGAACTATCCAAATCTCTTTATCCGTGTGGGAGGGAGATTGATGAAGAAAGTCAAGACACTCTTCCCAACGGTTCAAATGTTCGGGATCTTTCCTCCAATGGGAGGATAAGCACCTAACTCCAGTGGAAGTATAAATATTTAGGATCCTTATTTGAGTGGGAGCGTAGAGCTTAATCCTAATAGGAGCTTAATTTTGAACTATGATGAATATATGAGACATGTTTATCAAGATTCGGAACTGCAAAAATCTAAAAGGAAAAGTATTCCATACCAAAGATTTGAGATCGAAGGTGTAAACGAGGCCTTTTTTATTACACCACAAGATAATGACGAGCCTAAAAATGTAAAAGAAGCTCTCTTATATCCAACTAAAGATAAATGGATTAAAGCAATAAAAGAAAAATGGCTTCTAAGAGATCGAACCATATTTAGAAACTAGTTGATCTACCTAAAGGACGTAAACCAATTAGGAATAAGTGGATTCTCAAAATAAAACGAAAAGCTAATGGTAATATCGAAAAATACAAGGCTCGGCTAGTCGGTAAGGGGTTTACACAATAAGAAAAAATTGATTATGAGGAGACTTTGTCAAATGTTGTTAGATTTACGTCGATAAGGCTAATTCTAGCTTTGGTGGCTAGTTTGGACCTAGAGCTAGATCAAATAGATGTAATGGTTGCTTTCTTCAATAGAAGATTAAAAGAAAAAATCTATATGGAACAACTTATAGGTTTTAATGAAGAAGGCAGTGAATATAAGGTTTGCCGATGGATGAGATCGATCTATGGCCTAAAGTAGTTTTCAAGACAATGGTATTTGAGATTTCATAAAGCGATCATATCGAATGAGTTCAATATGATTGATGAAAAACATTGTGTTTACTCCAAAAGCTCCAAAAAAATTTGTCATTTTAATGTTGTATGTAAACAATATACTTATAGCAGGAAATGATAAAGAATACATAAATCTAATCAAATATTGGTTATCATCCAACTTTGAGATGAAAGATATGGGTCAAATAGATTATATCCTTAGAGTTAAAATTTTAAGGAATCGCTCGAGAAAGTTATTGTCACTACCTCAAGAGACATATATTAACAAAGTTCTTGAACGATTTAACATGCATAATTTTAAACCTATAAACAACTCCATTGCTAAGAATCAGTTTCTTAGCAAAAGTATGTGTCCTGAAATGAAAGAGCATATAGAACATATGAAGAATGTTCTATATGCCAGTGCCATGAGAGGTCTGATGTATGCAATGTTGTGTACCAGACCTGATATATTCTATGTTGTGTGTATGGTAAGTAGATATCAATCCAATCCAAGTGAAGCACATTGAAATGCGGTAAAAAGGATACTTAGATACCTCAAAGGTACCGCAGATTATTCTCTTTGTTTTCAAGGAAAGAATATATATTTGAGAAGATATACGAATGCTGATTGGGGAGGAGATGTGGATGAGAAGAAATCCATATCAGGTTATATATTCTTGCTAGGCAAGGGTGTCATTTCATAGAGTAGCAAGAAACAGACCTGTGTAGCCCTTTTAACAATGGAAGCAGAATTTATAGCTTCCTCAGCTGTGATACAAGAAGCAGTTTAGTTAAAATAGTTTATGGACCATCTGAGTATAACTACCTTAAAGGAACATGTGACAGTCTATAGTGATAGTCAATTATCGATAGCTTACATTAAAGATCTAAAATTTTATAGTAGGACAAAGCATATCAACATTAAATATCAGTACACTAAAGACATTGTTACATGAGGAGAAGTGAACTTTCAATATATTTTCATGCAAGATATGATAGCATATCCCTTAACTAAACCCGTATCAAAAGATGTGTTCGAGAGACACATTAGGTCTCAAGGTTTGCATAGGATTTGATATATACTGTAATCCCTTAATATTATTATTTATGAATAATAATAATTGAGTTCATTATTGGCAATACATAAATGTGAATGTTTGATATGTGAACATTTACTGTTATAAGATAATGTATGTCGGACAAAGAAGTAACTCACTCACACGAGTGTTTATATTAGTTTTGTTAATAAGTTAACAAAGTCTAATATGAGGCAGTTTTTTAACACAAAATGAATTTCGAGAACATATTCAAAATAAAAGTATCGTCTTGTAAAAATTACAAGATAAGTCTGGTTAACGTGTACGATAAAGACACACATAAGGTTGTGTGCTTTGGATTAAGATCCAAAATAGGATTAAGAATGATCTGATGATATGTTAAATGTAACTATCATATTTTGTCCAAAAGCCAAAAGTAGTCCTGAAGGAAGTGGACTAAAGTTGGATGATTCGGTGCATTACAACCTTATGCTTCTATAGAGTGTTAAGTAATAATAAGACATACGCTTCTTTAAGGGAAGGAAAAGAACACCATGGCACATGTATCATACCATGTGTGCTTGAGTTGACTAAGTGAAGAAAATCTTATGTGAATGATCTCAATTTTTTCTTAGTGAGACCCTATCTTTCGACCCTCAGAACTCTTAACTTATACCAAAAGTATAGTTTAGTATGGCTAGCTTAGTTAGTCTCCAAAGGATCATTGAAAAATTTCAGCCCGGTGGATCTAACTAGAAAAGTGAGTTACACTATGATGGATGGTATATAGTAAATGAAAAAAATATTTTTCGATCACATTCGGTGATTTCATAATTGACCAATATACCTATTGTAGTCTTTATAAACAAAGACACAATAGTAAATACGAAAATTATTTTTATGAAATCATGAGATAAAATAACAAATGTGAGAAAACTATACAATTGTGAGAATATTTTGTTTCTTGAGACACTATATATTCCTAATAGCTTTATATCATTAGTGTTTTCGACATATACCGGTCACACAAACTATCTGCCTGTCTAATTGGAGAGAATGAGTGAAAATCATTTCGTCATATGTGAGTGGGGGAGGAAGGAGTTTGGGATACGCCTATAACTCACAAGATGAGAAATTGGTCCCGATATAAATGAAAAAATATCAAAACAGAAAATAATTTATATGAAATTAGTTTCATATTGGGATTTCCCTTAATTAGGAAATTTTCTCATTTAATATGTATTAATGAGGGCAATTTCCTAATTCAAATTAGGTAACTGACACATTAAATGAAAAATTATTTTCTTAATAAATAATTTGTAACAGCCAATTTGGAATTAATATTAATTAAGGAAATTTATGTTTCCTTAATTGGAGCCTTATAAATAGGGCCAAAAGTTCTGCTCAATCTGTGCAGAAAATTCTCCTTTATCGAAACTCTATCGATTTTAGTCCATGCTCGATTTCTCTCTTGTCCTGTAGGGTTTTTAGTTCGTAGATCAAAACATTCATCTCGAGATTTGTGACACGTGGGTGTAAGGTGTGTCTATGACGTGAAACAAATGATTTCTACTTTAACGGATTTGTGCTACGAGAGGTATTTTATTTTTGGGATAATGTGATTATTTGCCCTTGTACTTTTCAAAAAGGACAACTTTAGCCCCTAAACTTTTTTTAGCCCATTTTGCCCTGGACTTTAATTTTATTATTTGATTTTACCCCTAAACTTAAGGTTATAATGTAATTATACCCCTACCTCTAATGGTAGTGCCACGTGGTTAATGGCACAAATGCAAGCCAATCAAGTTTAGACACGTCAGCTTCCTCTCTCTTAGTGAAAAATACAGTCAACAAAAAAAGATGCCACATGTATGCTTACGTGGCTACCTCAAATTAATGGATAAAAAAACTAAAAAACTAATGTTTAAAATAATTGAAGAACTCAGTACCTTGTTGAAGTAAAAATCTATCGTAGCAAAGAAGAACTGCTGGGGCTGACTTACTGGAAGACGACCTGCAATGTCTGTTGATGAAAGAAGCCAAGGCTCTCAGACATCCAGGACAAACCCAGTTCCAGACCGTAGACTACATTGTTGATGTGGTTTAGAGGCAGTAAGACTAATTTCAAAGTCAACCTTGAATCCAGAAAGAATGTATTTTAAATGCACAAGAATGGGGGTAAGTAAATTTTATTTTGATAAAGAATGATGTTGAGAGAGTTATATTTATACTTTAGGAATTGTTAGACAAATAATAACTTGTGCAATATTTTTGAGGATTTTTTACCAAAAATCTGTCGATGTTCATTCTCATATTACTGGAACATGATGAAGGGAGGAAAGTGTAAGTTCTTAGAGTGGGATGATTCAATAAGAGAAGATGAAAAAATTATGGAGCTCCGAGTGGTAATTCAAGCCCTACAAAATGAGAATAATGATTTAAAGCTTAAGTATGGGTCGATTGAAATTGAAAAAGCTAACCTACAAAATCAGTTTGATTTATAGAGGACGATTACTACTAAGGTTGCTCGAAAGATGAGGAAGATGCGAAACAGAGAGCAGTGGTTCTTAAAAATTGTTGTTTTTTTGCTCTGTTATCATTGGCTACCTAATAGCCAAGCTGGTATGAGGGTCATGAGCTTTGGTTGCTGCTTTCGTAGGCAAATATGTAATGATCACTCATATTTTGTTTTTGTATTGTAAAGTGATAAATGATCACTTATACTTTGTAAGGATGGCATTACATATTTATGCACAAAGTGCTTGATATTACTTAAAGTTAATGTTGTGTTAGAAAAGTGCTTGATATTTAATCTTAAAAAGTGCTTGTTTTCCTAGTAGAATAGGAACTATTATATTTATATAGCAAGACATGGGCTATTACATAGCATAACAGGACATTGAAACAACAAAACATGGAATATAAAACTTTATTGCCATATATATATAATATTAAGTTGATGTTCAACAAAAAATTGTATTACATATATATTTATCCAAAATGACAATGTCAAGCTTTACAAAATGACAATCAAATTGCCCAAAATGATAATGTGAAGCTTTACAAAATGACAACTACATTGTCCAAAATGACAATGTCAAGCTTTACAAAATAACAACTACATTTAATTTAAATCCCATCCTGTTGATTCTTCTTCCTTTTCTTGATCTCCTTCTCTTAGATCAATATACAGGCAGTAACTGCATCCTTGCCCTTCCACTTTATTTGAATGGGTTTGAAGCCCAAATTGATTGGCAATGCTACACCAGTGTGATCACCAACAAACCCAACCTTTCTTGTTCCAGTGGGCTTTCTAAAATGCATTCTTACTTGTAAATGGGACTCCCTTTCATTAGGAATTGGCCTTTTGATTTGTGGATCCTCATCATGCAAAGGCTTAAAGAGAAAAAATATATATATATATATATAAAGGACCATAAATATAGTTGTTGATGTACACATATGCATTAATACCTGTAAAGTAAATGCATAAAATAAAATAATAGAGTTTTGGGTCCACTAACCCTGAAGTCACATGCAAACTGTTTTTCATCCACTTTTACTTTTCCTTTGTATTTTGCAGTTGGTATTGATGCCTTGATATTTTTTGTTGCTGCCTCAGATCTATGAGGTGATAATGTCTCCAAACCAAAATCATCTCCTTCTTGAGTTTGCTATGGTGCAAATCGAATTTCTTATATTTTAGGACCCATAACATCATCCTCTTCAAATATTTTTTCTTCATCCATAAACAGTTCTTTAGATGCCAGATTCTGTGATTCAACTCCCATGGCAGCAGATCCATCCAAATTTTGTTCGTAGACTATAGATTGTTGAAGATGAACTTGAGTATCTAGATCTATACATTCAACATGAATATCTATTGTCCAAGTGTGGGTTGAATCTTGCTGAAGATGCTAATTGTTTGTGTCATTGAAAATGTGGTTCACATGTACAAAGGTCCAATGCTCATTCTAAAATTGACCAGAAAATTCAACTATACCCCTTCATTTTGAGCATGATTTCAACTTTCCTGTACATTCACAAATCATTCTCAATTTCAGCCAAGATATGACAATAATATGAGTTTAAGAGTTAAAAATTTACCTTGTTACAGTTTTTGAGATTATAACTATCAGATCCACATCTCGAGTAGGTAATAATTGTTCTCTTTCTTGATGCTTTCCAAGTTCCCTTTCTATGTGTGATTTCATTCTTCTCTCTGACCTATTAACCTTAGGTCTGCCAATTTAATTCGTAAGAGGTGGTGGTTTTATTGGCAATGCTTCAAAAATTCTCTAGAAATTCTTACCCCTAACAGGTTGTAGCTTGTGGAAATAAGCACATCTGTAAGTTTCTTTGTAATACCACATTGAAATTTCTTTCATTGGATCATGGTTAAGGTGTAAAAATTCTTTTATAGCATAAGGACATGGAATACCAGTCAAATCCCATGTCCTGCATATATATTTTCTGGAAATCAAATTTACAGTGTGCTTGTCCTCTCTTTCTGTAATCTCAAAACCATTATCACCATTGTACTCAACCCTTTAACTATGAACAATTTTTAAATAATCCTAAAACAATAACATGCACTTTGGAGACCAATCTTGTTTCCAGTTTTGAACATCCTTCTCTAGCTCTACAAGCCTATTCATACACATTACCCTTATTTCTTCAAGAATTCCAATGATAGACC
The DNA here is from genome assembly GCA_037975025.1 of Excoecaria agallocha. Lineage (NCBI taxonomy): Eukaryota > Viridiplantae > Streptophyta > Magnoliopsida > Malpighiales > Euphorbiaceae > Excoecaria > Excoecaria agallocha. The sequence continues at coordinate 9,084,215 of CM075806.1, read as the reverse complement.
TTTTCTTGGCTCCTTAATCCATGAATTGAAAGACTTTGTAAAGTTATTGTCCACTGTATTATTGTTATAGTTTGTTGTGAAGTATGCTCTGCACCAAGTTTGTGAAAGGTATTTTAGTAGAGTCCTTGCAGCCATCTCATTTATATTTTCCAACTTCTTCAAATTATCCTTAAACTCTTCTTCATAAGTACTCCAAACAGACCACCACAACAATTTCTTCAGCTATCCGTCTCTCCATTGTGAACTCCAATTTGATTCAATATGCCTAACATAGAATCTATGACTTGATTTAGGTAACTTTGTTTTGACTACATCAATTAATCCTTGCAAGATGTATGTATACAGTTCATTTCAATATCAAGTTACATTAAATGAATAATTTAAGTCTAATTTAAAACTTGTACCTTTTGCATGTCTGACATAAATGTGATTCCTTGTCCCTTGTCCAAATCCAAGCACTGTCCTAGAAGCTCCACAAACCATCCCCAAGTATTCATAGTGTTATTTGGCACAACAGCCCAAGCAATTGGATAGAAATGGTTCTGGCTATCTTGGTTTACAGCTGTAAGCAATTTCCCTCTACATTTTCCACTTAAAAAAGTCCCATCCAATCCTGTCAAAGGTCTACACCTTGCTTTGAACCCCAATTGTAATGCCTTAAAGCATACAAACATTCTATTGAAGATCCTTCTTCCCTCATGCATGGCATCCCTACTAATGTTCAAAACAATCCTACTTTCAGGGTTTGAATCCCTTAGCTCCTGAGCATATGCTTCCAATATGTTATAGTCCTCCTTATAAGAACTCTCAAGTGATGTCAGTATCAACTTTTTGGCTAATTTCAGTTTGTGTTCGGACACATTTAATTTCATCTCATCAGCAATTTCAGCCCTCATTACCTTCAGCTTATACTGAGGGTTATTCTGCACTTTCAACCTGAAATAGTCTCCTAATAGCTTATAATTTGCTCTAGGGTTAAAATATTCAGTCAAGCAAGTGTGTTCATTATTAAGTGTTTTAACCCTAAAGCCTTCCCATTTCCCATCTTTTGAAATCAACAATACAAATGGACAACCTTCCTGGCACTTGTATCTAACTCTACTCTTATCAGATTTCATAATTCTAATCCCATACCCATTAGCAACAACATACATATTCACAGTTTTTCTTGCCTCATTTAAATCTTTAAAAATCATTCTTGAAGTTAAAACTTTGAAATGCTCAAATTTTGCATCAATCAATCTCTGCCTAGCCTCTCAAATTTCTTCAATCAGCTCTGGATCAGATTCACCATCACCTTTCTCACATGCTTCAGTATAATCTTCATACTCACTGTCTTCAGATTCCTCACACAATTCAGCACGTATTCCACCTTCATTACAACCATGTGAATTAGTCTGAAAAATATGATCTTCCCCCTCTTTATTTGGCCCTCTATATGTACTGTCCATCAAATGTACATCCTCAACTGCAATCTTAGTATTTTCACTTTTCTCATTGCACTTATCACTAACTATATTTTCATTAACAGGTAACTCAGAAAGCTGCTTTGAGGATCTAAGTTTACACTTAGGATGTTTAAACAACAACTAAATTGAAACAATATATAATTCCCCTACTTCAATAGGGTACAATTCAATGACATCGAACTCATCGCAAATTAGTTTTTGCAGAGCTCTAATACCCTGGTCACCATCTATCTCATAAAATCTTTCATGCCTCTTTCCATAAGACATTAACAAACATATTTTCTTCACTTTATTAACTCCTAACTTTTGCTCAAAAGTGGATACAATATCGAAGTAACACAGGTGATTAGGATCTATTTTATTCTCTATTTGAATATGACCCCCAACATAATCCATAAACTGATCTAATTTCCATTTCCTTCCAAAATGATACCACAAGCTAATGCTTTCGACCATCATGCCTAAAAGATAAACAAATATAGGGTTACTTAAAAAGAATACATGATGTACTTTTTCCATTTACAGAAAAAAAAACTAACAAACAGTGATTAATGGGGCCCTAAACAGAGATTAAATCATACGTGATGCCTTAAAGAATAATGCGGTTACATGCTTATATTTTACCAAAAAATATATAATCATGCATACAATGATTAGAAATTAAACTCTACAATGCATGGGAAAACTATTTTTACAGTTAATCTTCACTCCATTAAAAGAATGTGTTTACATACCGTTTTATAAATGATTGCAAATCAGGAACCCTAATGCCTTTGCGATATTGCAAATCAAGAGCCCTAAAATCAATAAAGCTTTTGATTCTTGCTTTGGAGAATGAGAAAAAGAATTTTCAGCCCTCTGTTTACTTACTCTCTTCCTCTCTATGCAACTAAAGAAGAAAGGTTGGTGAAAACATTTAATACGATGGACATCTCACCATTTTCCCACATTCTTTTATTCCATATAATCAACAATATAAATTTCTTTTTTTTTTGTCTGACTAGATCAATGACTAGGATAAACAATGTTTACATGTCGTATTCCCATTGACTTGCATTTGTGTCGTTAACCACGTGGCACTACCATTAAAGGTTAGGGTATAATTACACTATAACCTTAAGTTCAAAGGTAAAATCAAATAATAAAATTAACATCCGGGGCAAAATGGACTCAAAAACAAGTTTAAGGGCTAAAGTTGTCACTTTTGAAAAGTACAGGGGTAAAAATTCACGTTATCCCTTTATTTTTTTACTTCTCACTCGATATATTGAGATATATCTAACATATTGAATTTCAACTATGTAATTATTTTTTTTCATTTTGAAAATTCTACTTTAATTTTATGACATTAAAGTAAAATTAAGATTTATAAATTTTTTATGAAATTTTTTATTTAGATATTAATTTAAAAATTTATTAAATTAAGAATTCTTAATTTTTTATAATTTGAAATTTTGTTAAAATTTATGTTTTTTAATATAAATTCATATATTGATTAAATGGTTATTTTATGTGTGTAGGTACCTGTGAATATTAATTAATGAGTTTGAAATGAATATGAATAGTTGAGAGATAAATTTAAAATAGGTTTGGCAAGAATACGAGTACATTACAATTAAATGGGTTTGGTAATAAGTCAGTTATTTTTAAGGGTATTTACCTCACTGACACTATATATTATATAATGGAAAATACGGGTAAAATTTAGGAATTAGTGATTACATCAGTGAATGTATTCAAAAATCCCTTTATATATATTATTACATTACATTATTAAATATTTCAGTTAATAAACACAAGATTAATTATAGTATTGATTACATCACATTCCTTTACTATCTACCAAACATAGCTTTAGTGACAAGAAAAACATACCGATTTAATATTAATTTTTAAAAATAGTGATTTAATGTAAAAAGGTTTTAAAGTTAATAATAATGCATTTTTAATAACAACAACTACTACTACTACTCGCACTCTATCCCAAAAGAATAATGGCCGACTAAGATTATCTAATAAGAATCAAGAGGGACCAACTTTGTATGATGTTAGATGAAGGGTGAGATTCTTGTGCAATTAAGATTAAGATTAATAATTTTTATTAAAAGAATAATTTATTAAGTTTAATATTCGTCTTTATTAAAAAAGAAAGAGTTTAATGCTGGCTAGCAAGTTTAGTCATGTAGATTAGTAAAGGAGATTACTAAATTGCTATATGAATTTGTGGCTATAATGGCCATACCATGTTCAAAATATCGAGAAAAAAAATTGCTCTGCTGTGAAACTAATTTAAGCAAAGACAGATATAGTATGAATAGAAAATTTTCTCTCTTACTAATTCTCAATACTGAATAACCATATTGAAAAAATGATAAGTTTGATAGTCATTTAAATACTTCATAATTACCCCAACACTTATGAATATGTCTCGTTAAAATCTTACTAAAAAAAACTCAGTGGAATAAAAACTTAACAAAGGAAAAGGAGTATAATATTCATAAGTTATATACTTTCCCTCAAAAATATAAAATTATAATATTTTTCTTAAACTGAAGCATCCCAATAATGCTTATATGCTTTCTAAAAATCAAAGTTGATAGAGTTTTGGTGAAGAGATTAGTTGATTTGTTCTTTGAGAAAATTTTGTGATTTCTTCATACTTTAATATTATCGGTCGTTATTCTTGAACAATAATCTACACATTTCTTTATTGTATTGAGTTATGTCTTTCAACCACATGAGCTTTCAACTAACTTAATGAATGGCCAACATTGAGTAATTCGATAATTACCACTTATAGCTAAAATATTTGACATCTTCTGGTGTCTGAACTTTTAATCCAAATATTTTATACGAGTCTAATTAGTATAGATTACATCTTTCCCTTTTTGCCGATCATCTTAATATCGACTTTCGATAATTAGATACTCATACTCATTACATTATTAATAATTATCATCCATTTTCATATAATTTATATAGTTTACCACTAATAGAACTACTTCTGGTGTTGTTTTGATAGAAATATGTAGTTGTTGATCGGTGTTGTTTTTTTATCTCTTCTAGAGTATCACTTTGAAAATTTTCATTTTTTAAAGATTGATATCTTCCCCATTAAAAGATCTGTCACCTTCTGATGAACTTTAAAATTATTGATAATATTACAAAACGTCCTGAATGTCTACTAATACGTATCGTGTCTCATTAAAATCCTACTAAAAAATCCTATGGGATAAAAAACCAGTAAAGGGAAAAAAAGTATAAAATATCTTTAATACACACATAAGTTGACTCATTAAGTTGCCTCATTAAAAACTTTAACAGAAAAATCTGATGGGAAAAAACCTCAGTCAAGGAAAAAAGAATATAACGTGTATTATTCTTTCCTTTATAATAATATTGGAACACAATTTTAAATTTGTGCATGTAGAGTTCCGATACATAATATTATAAAGTTTTTTTTTCTAAAAATGAGCCACATATCTTCTAGATATGCTTATCATATATTTTCTGGATATATTATGCATAAATTAAAAAGTAACAACTAAAACTTATTTTATAAAATTATATATTATACATTTATAAGAATGTTCAAATTCATGTACACATCTTTCATTTCTTTAAGATAAGAAATTTTATAAAATATAATAATGTAGTCATACGTACAATGGGTACATGACCAATATATTTTATATCGTGTCATAAATAAGTTATCTATTTTCAAATGGTTTTCTTAACCATTCATATTTTTTCTCTTAATTATCAACCATTTTTGGTGATGAAAATTAATCATAAATGGTAATAATTATCATTTCTTGAAATTTGTCTAATTTTTTATATAATTTTATGTTATAAATTTTAATGGTTAACCGAAATCGATGGATTGATTAATCGAATGTAACGGATTGATTAATAGTTACTGATTTTAAAAAATCGATATTAATGGACTGGTTAATTTTTTTACTCATAGACTGGTTAACTGGCCCATGCTCACCCTTATATATCATTTTTATTGCCATAATTCTATATTGCTTCATTTATTTCAAGGAATGAAATAAATGTAATAAAATACTTTCATAACATGTATACAATATAATCATATAATAGCTATAACAAATTAATACATTTAATAACTTAACTCATATATTTCTAAAAAATTACTTAAAGATAATAAAATTATCTAAATAAAATATATATGATTATATAGAACTAAGATCCTTAAAACAATTTTCAATTTTAAATAACAATTTAACAATTACCATGTAATGCATAATTATATAATGCATTAATAGCAATATATATATGATCATGAAATATATTGTATCTAGTGACTTTATAACCATTAGAGTACTCAATGGAAGATAATTTATAAACATATAATTACATTATAAAAGTTTATTCTTTCAATCAAATAGAACTCGATCTTCAAGTGGAGACAAAATTTAGTTTCCAAAATTCGTTAAAGTATTTTAAACTCTTGAAGAGTTTCAGTAATTAAAATTTTAAATAAATCATGACAATAGGTAAAATATAATACTTCAAAATCATATACATAAAATACAATACATATATTTGTATTAAATAAAATTTTTTAGAAATATTCATATGCTTTAGGCTTGATAAATTTTTCAAAAATTATATATAATTTATTATCAAATAGGCAAATAGAATCAATTAGTTACATACTAATATATTACTAAATTGACAAACAATAAAAACTTATTGCATTCATTATAAGAAAATATGTATCTTTACAATTAATGTCAATTAATTGCAATAAACATCATAAAATAAATCATATTTTACAACTTTATTGTTTATTGCATGAATATCAATTGTGCTCCTTTGACATTATATTTTTTAATATTTTGAACTACAGATCCATAAATTCATATTGAATGCAATCAATATTTGTATTTTTCAACAGATTTAATTTTAAGATCCTCTTTCTTTCAAAAAAAAAAATTTAAGATCATCATTATGTTGAAAATATCAATATCAATATTTTATACAGAAATGTTGTTAACAACTTTATCCTTTTTGGTTCCTTTTAATGACAAATGACATAATGAGATCTCTTATTTAATTTAGGTATCTGAATCACCTCTGGAATTTAAAAATTAGTTATGTCATAGGTCTCTTTAGGAGTACCCACCTCCATAATATGATCATATGAATTTATTTGCTCATTACCATTTAAAGAATTTATTTTTATTTAAAATCGAATAATTTATCCTACAAGATAAATTGTCCTACTGGGACATCATTCTGAATTGGAGCATTTGCAGCCAATACAAATGAAATTTAATAAATTTCTACACACTAACAAATATATGGCATCATAATTAACTAATTTTTTGAATTTCAGATTTATGATATGAGGATCTAAATTACACATAATGTATTTATTATTTTATTTTTTTTAGCTGTTTTCTTTTACTAACATTAGGAAAGTTATTAATCAAAATGCCTTTTTCAAAAAAAATTGCAATAAAGAAATTTTATGATTTTTATTGGCATAATGTATGTAAGTATTACTTACATCAATATTATGCATCCATATATAAAAATAATACTATTGTTCTTATAAAAATATTTATCAATTAACCAGAGGCATTTAATAAAATTTTTTTTTTAAAATCTTGGAGTATGAACATGTATAAGGGGCTTATAACAATCTTTTACCTATGACATCTGATCACTAACATTATCAAGAAAAATGTCTTGATTACATAATTTGGAAATTGTGCACTTAATTTCAATAATCTCACAAACTACAAGTTGTGAGTTGATAATAAATACATATGTGACCATTTTATTAATATATATTTCAAAAATTATAAATCATTTGAATGCTTCACATGATGAATAGTGGATCCACATATATTATCTTTATTTATTCCAGAATGAAGGGAATTCAATCATTTTATTAGCTAGTGATATTTTAGTAATATTTCTTGAGAACAAATAGATTATGAGAATTCCTTAAGTTGAATTAAAGAAACTTTCGGTTCTCTAATAAATATATAAATTCTCAATAATTTATGCATTATAATTGATGCGAGATGGTCAAATCGGTCATGCCAAGTAACAATTGTTAATTAATAAACTTCAAGTTTACTATTTTTATTATATCAATTGATAGACATCAAGTTTCTTAATATTAATATCAAATAGTTATTAAACTTCGGGTTTATAATAATTGTGATAGTTAATAAACTATATGTTTATTAGTATTTGTATCAATTTTCAAGTTTACTATAATTAATAAACTTTAAGTTTACTGATATTAGTATAAATTAATCAACAAACTTTAGGTTTATTGATATTTGAATAATTAGGCAACTATAGATTACTAATATTTGTATAATAGTTAGTAAACTTTATGTTTACTAATATTTGTATCAAAATAAAATAAAATTATTTTTAAAATATATATTACTTATCTTATACGAAGTGTATCTCGAATATTTCTTTTTCAGTTTCAAAATAATATTAATTTCAGCGAATATTTTTTAAAATAAATTTCTACAGGACATATTGGAGAAATAATATATTTCATAACAAATTATATGCGAGTAATTATATTATAACTCTTCAAGGGCCTTCAAATAATTGTATTACACATAACAAAAATATTCATATAGTAAATTCAAAACCAAAATATGGCTTTACATAAAATATATTAATCATATATATAATATAAGGATCAAAATATAATTAAGCAAGGATCAATTTGTAATTGTGCAAAATAAATCAATAAAATCATGTTATTATCCATGACAAAATAAACGGCAATGGAAAATTCTATTCTCAATTTTTTCTTAATAATTTTGTATATTGAAGTTTTTAAAATTTATTGCACGGTACAATTTCTCAACCATTAATTAATCTTATTAACTCATGAGAATTAAAATAATTCAAAATTTATGAATTAAATTTACTTACCTTTTAATCTTGTAAATTATAATTTTTGATTCTTTTGAACCGGATTGTCATAAACCACCGACTTTCAATAATCAATAGAGACTATCGTACTGATAGCATATTGTGAAACTAATTTAAGTAAAAACAAATATAGTATGAATAAAAAATTTTCTCTTATTAATCCTCAACACTGAATAAGCATATTGGGATATTTATAAGTACAAAATATAATAGGTAGACTACTAGTAGAATTGAAAGAATGATGAGTTTGATAGTCATCCAAATGCTTCATAATTATCACAATATGCTCTTATTTGTTTGCATTTTGTAGATTTGAAATTAAAAGGGTAGTATAGACCTTTTATAATTATGTCCACATTTATGGCCACCAAAGTCGGACCATTTACCTTAGATTATAATTTATTACGAGTGTAATTAGCCCAATTGAAACTTGAATGGATTATTTGATTATTTACACAAACTTGAAGGGTTTATTTGATTATATGATCCTAAATTACAAATTTATGATGTACTCATTCAACTTTAGGTGGTATTTCTGTAATTTTTTGTTTTGTTTCAAGTACCCCTTTTCAAAATTTAAGGAGAATTTATTACATATTTCTTATTTTATTTTTAATTTAGTATTGTAAATGTGTGTGTGTATATATATATATAATCATTTTGAGAACTAATTTAAAAAATGATTTTTTTAATAAATAAATAACTCAATTAATAAAAAAATATATGAGCATGAATTAAAGGAAATAGATTGACCCATTGTATTTAAAAGCATCTCCTTACACGTCCTTATCAAAAATTTCCAGGTATTAATGTGTTTCCAAAGCGTGCGTAGAGAAAAGCAAAAATCTTCCTTTTACTTCTCTCAATCAAAGAAAGAATGCCAATGTCTTTACTACAATATAAAGGGAAATGCACCTCCCAAATATAATTTTACAACATCCCTCACTTTTCGAAATTGATTGTTTGGGTTTTTTTTTTCTAAATATTGTGATTTTTAAAAAATTTTCGAAAATTAGAGTTACAGTAAAAATATTTATATTTTTTTGTGTTTAAAACCGATAGGAATAAGTGCCCATATTCAACTTAGTAGGGCCCTCAAGTTTGACCAGTTGGACTATTGGAAACCAACATGATAAGTGTCGATTTCTGTCAAATTCTTACAGAAACCAGCACTCTGGTATGCCAGTTTTTGGCACTCCGTCAGTCCTTGTAGGCTGCACCTGTATGTTGCAAATTCTAGAATTTTTTCTTCCCATTTCCAAACTCATTTTTTCATCCTCGCATTTTCACTTTCAAACTCTTTTTTTTCAATTTTTTAACTCTCATTTTTAAAATCTCTCTCATCTACAAATTCTTCCTTTCATTTTCAATCACTCATAATTTTATTTAACATTTACACCATATAGACTTCTTATAAAAGAAAAGGTAATTTCATTTTGAAGGAGTTTGGGATACGCCCATAACTCACGAAATAATAAATTGGCCCTTATATAATAGAGATAATATCGAAATAAGAAATAATTTATATGGAATTAGTTCCATATTGCTTCTTCCCTTAATTAGGGAATCTATCATTTATGTATGCATTAATATGGTCAATTACATATTAATTTCGTAACTACCATATTTATTATTTTCTTATTATTAGTTTGTAACTACCAATTTAATTCTCTTCCATTAAGGCAATTAAGATTACCTTAATTGGAGCCCTATATAAGGGCTTAAATCCTTCATTTGGAGGTAGATGAAAAAGTAAGAGGTAACGAAATTTTGTCGGTTTGTCTCCTCGCATATTCTCTTTATCTAAAGGGGCTTTTAGTTAGTGGATCTATGCTTTCATCCCGTAGTTCATGACACGTGAGTGATAGGCTTTGTTGGTAACATGAAACAATCGATTTCTGCTTCCGCTTCAACGATCTGCGTTTTGAAAGGTATTTATGTCTACTTCTCGCAATATATCATGATATATATTTCTTTCAAATTTGGATATTGTATAGTATAATTTTATTTTGTTAATAAAAAATTATATTATCATTAACATTATTTTAAAATTTTATTTGTAGGTGGTGATTATTTTGAAGTATATCTAATTAGAACAAAGGTAAAGGTAAATTTTTTTTTTGTTAATTTTAGAAAAATAATTTTAGCTTATATGTAAAAATTATTATTTTCATGATGGTGGATCTAATTTATTGTTTAATTTATTTATATTATATATCCCATTTAATTGGTGCATATGAAAATATTATTTGCTAAAAAAAGAATAAGTAATTATTAAATTTATGCATGTGTTAATTAAGTTAAAAAATTGTGTTCGCATGTATTGTTTCTGAAACTGATAATTTGAAATTTGATTTGCATGAGTTTATAAGTATATTAAAATTAATTTTAAATGATTTATGAAATAATTAGTGTAAGATATTTGTATCTATAAAATAAATTAGATATATAATGTTAAGATATAAAAATTATTGCATACAAAGATAAAAATTAATAAATAGTATTTATTTAAATTTTAATTTTGAAGTGGGTATACCAAAATTTTGAGAAATTTATATGTTATTTTAATAAATTATTTTAGAATGCTATGTTTATGACAAAAATAGTAAATTGGTGCTTAAATTATAATATATGTACATATAATGTAGGAGAAAAATGTCGATCCCAGTTATTTCTATAATTCACACCTGGGAACAATCAAGGTTCAGCGGAGCAAGTTTTCAGGATGACACTTTAAACCTATCAGCAAGATAAAGGAGATTGAAAATTAGGAGTAAATTGAAATTTACATAACTTATTCGTACGATATTAGTTAAATTGGATTTACCTGCAGATGTAAGGGTTAGTAGGGTGGTCTATAAGTGTTCAGTAAATAACCAGGGGTCAGTTTGCTTTGCATGTATGGATGTAATCGATGACGATGACATTGATTAAATTTATAAAAATTTTGATACATTTCCTAAATGCACAATTGAGGAGCTAATTGTTATAATTGAAAAAATTATAATTGGAGGTAGAGAAAATACATTGAATAGTATTAATCAGGTGATTGATGCTAGAGAAAGAGATTTTACACCAATTACGGAAGAAATAAATGTATTTGGTAATTATACAAGAGTCACTAAGTCTGATTTTTGTACACAATTTAAGACTCCAACACAATGTGAAAATGTTGATGAATAGAAATAATTGAAAAATAATAACAAAGTGAAAATGTTAATATTAAACAGGTCAAACTAAATAAATAAACAATATCATTAATAATTTACAATATATATATTTATATATATTTAAAAAAAAATACTGAATTTTTTCATATCTCATCATATCGATATTTTTCCTGCATTGTTAATGACTCCCTATTAATAGGATCTGAGTTGATTGTGCAGCTCCAAAATGATAAAAATCCATGTCGAAACCTGCATTTAACTAAAAAATAAACTCAAAAAAATATTTATGGCGATCAAATTTATTAAAATATTTCAAGTCTCCGAACATATATATATATATATATATATATATATATATATATATTGTGTTAAAGTTTATATTCATCATAGATGACTTTATTATTGTAAATGAAAATTATGATTTTTTATTGTCAAATGAGAATTATTATAAATTAGAAATTTTAATTATGACAAAATTTCTTTCAATAATTAAACATACTAAATGATAAAAATAACTTACATGATAATTAACTACTAAGGTTGAGCAAAAAATTCAAAAAATCGGTTAACCAAAAATAGGTCCGAAATAGAATCGAATTTTACGGTTTATTAAACCGATTTTTTTTTGTTTAAGTTAGTAAATATTAAGGGTTTCGGTTTTTTATTTTCGTTTCGATTTGGAATTTGAAAAAATTGACGGCTTTGATTAACCGATCGGTTTAATTTTTTTTACTATATATACCGCTCTTCCTTAATATCACTAACCACCACTCACTCACAATCTCTGATTAGTGAGTAATTAATTTTTCATTTTACAAATTGTATTTTTTTTGTTCAACTGACTTCTTCAAAATTTATAAGTATTTATTTTTTTATACATTAAATTTAAAGATAGATTTGAGTTTATTTCATTTGGTTACAAAATTAACATAAAATTATTTGGTTATTCTTGTTAAGGATTTGTCAATAACATAATTTCAAAGATGGAAACCATGAGTATCAATTTCTTACTTACTTAACATCGATCACATGGTTCTCCATATTCAATTATTTTCTATGTTTATGGCAATATTTTGATAAAAATATATAAACAAGCTGTCCCGTGATATATTAGGCATAATTTTAAGATTATATTGCATGGGTTATTCTGTTGCTTATTTGGGTTTTTTCTCCATATGTTAGATAATGTTCATTTTATGCCTTAAAAGTTATGCAATTAAGGTCAATTAATAAACAGTAATTGATTGAATTTGGATGTTGATGTGTGAATTCATAATCATTGATGACATTAAGTGAGGTAGATAATGACTACCAAATATCTTTTTCTATAAGATTAATATTTGCTAATGAATGTTCTGTATTTATGCCCAGTCCAAGTTTTAGCATTTCATTATGTGCCATTTTCACCTCTACATCCACTCAATCCCATTTGTTTTTAACATAAATATTTTATAATTAGTTCATAAGAACAAAGAGGAAATTCTATGATTAAATGTGCGGTAGCTAGTAATGGCATTGCACTACTCCTAATCCTACTGGTTTGTCAAGATCTTTGTATTGTTATATGTTTGAAAATTGTTTAGTTTATGTCTTGTTAGCAACATATAAGATAGATGGCTTAATAATTGAAAATACTAACATGAACAAGATATTGGATAGGATTGGTTGATTTTTGGTCCAGCTTTTGTTCTCTGTTTACCCTAGCGTTGTTGTTGCTGGTGCTATTTCAATGTTTTGTTTTCCTTGCTAGGTTAGCTGGTTTTGATTTTTCTACTTATATTCTCTACTGTTGGTTAATATTTTTCTTAATTACAGTCAGCTTGTGATATTGGTGACCATAATGTGTTTAAGTTGATAACTAGAGAATTGACTATGCAACCTGATATTACCAAGGCTTTATGTTAAACTGTATTTTTACCTATTGAATTAGTTTGGACATTATGTGTTTGGTTTATAATTTTAATATTCAAATATTTTGAACATTTTAAGTTTATGTTTGTATTTTGAACAATATGTTCAATTATTTATAGTATTTAATGTTTATTTTTAAGTAACTTGAAAATTTTAATTTTTTTTATAATTGCATTTTATAATTATAGTAGTTAACAGAAAAATATTGATTAATCGGACAGTAAAATCGAAACCGATGAACTGATTAATTGATTGTAATAGACTAATTAATAGTTAGGGTTTTAAAGAAATCGATCTATATAAACTGGTTAATTTTTTGGCTCAGGGCCAGTTAACCGATCCATGATTAGCCCTATTAACTGCAAACCTATTACATAATTTTCATTGATACTGGCCAATAATTTTATATTATGATCTAATGAACATAATATTTAGACTATTTATTATAATTGTACCACTTACAATATGTTTCTTGATCAACTAGCATTGTATCTCTAAAACTAAACCCTTAATGTTTCAATTGGTGTAATGTTGTTTTCCATTATTTAAAATGAGAGAATTTTGTTCCTATTTTAAGAGATTTGTGACATGTGAAACTTAAACTAGTAGATATCGTGGCACATTAGAGGCAAAATTTTTCAAATTTAAAATATGTGCAGTAACTTATACCAATTGAAATATTAGGAGCAAAATTATACATTTACGGTCTGCTTAGAATAAAAAAAAAATTGAAATTGTGAATTCATTTACAAATGAATTTCATATAAAATTCATTTGTAAATGAATTTTTATGCATGTAATAAAATAACTAAAATATAGAATTTAAAAATAATTTATTATTTTTATGTTTGGAATAAATAAACAAAATAATTTATTTCTATTTTATTTTCTAAAATATTCTCAATGCCAAATTTGATGCCTTTTTCAGTAATAACTCTCAATAATAGGCAAAAAAAAAACTAGATATAATTCACATGCCACCAAGTTAATTCTATATTCATGGAATAAACTGCATATAGTGTTAGCATTAAATCAAATTTATAACATACTAGTGAACTATTATAATGAAATAATACCTTTATTGATATTTGAGTCAATTTATCATTAAAATTTTATTAATTTAAAATGTAGTAATATTAGGCTTTTAATGTTTGTAAAGCATTTCAATTAAATAAGTAAGTTTATTCATGATTCTACTAGAACTCATCAACATACTCATTTTTTATTAAAAAAATTAAGTTTTAGGTTTTAAGTTAAAAAATTAATAATAAGTTGTTGTTGTTATTATTATTCAATAGAATTACTTTGTTTAATTTTTGCTATTTTGAATAATAATAATAACAACAACAATAATGATGATATTTATTATAACCATGTTAATAATAGTTACTTAAAGTAAATCAAATTAAAAATTAAATACTGAATTGTTATTTAAAAAATACATGGAAAAATACAAATATATATATATATATATATGAGTAGTGTAAGGCGACAAGATTTTTGAAAATAACAATTCAGTATATATATCATAATAAGGTATTAAAGTACTTCAAATTTTGGCTCATTAAAAAAAATTATTTGAGAATTCTAAATATTTGATGAAATTTGGTAAAAGTATAAAGAATTTTATACAATTTAATTCCTAATTTTTTTGCATTTCAAACATAAAAAATAAAAATTATAAATGAATTTTATAAAATTTATTATAAGCGGAACCTTAGCCTGTTTTTAAGCTATAGACTTATGGGGAGTGAAACTCATTAATGATGTGCATATTCATATGAGCAAAACTACACCTTTAGCCTATTTTTAAGCTATATGCTAATGGATAGTGAGATCCATGAATGATGTGCATATTCATATGAAGTGCCATTTCGCCATGTGTGCACCAAGTTAATGTTTACATCAATATCGTTATTCTGTGAAATTATTTTTCAACAAATTCATTGCATAATCAATTTTTGAAACGTTGTAATAAAATTAGACTAAAAAAAATGAAAGACAAATTAACAGTTTGGAAAAAAATATTTGAAATAAAATAGTACATTTTTTCTTTAATCATTATTTAAGTCTTTAAATTGTAAAAGAAAAAAAAAAGGGGGGGGAAGTCAAATACAACACTTGAAGTAGAGTGAGGAGAATAGTAAGAAAGAAGGTACAATTCTATAGAAATTTATAAATAATTTTTAAAATATAATAAAATATAAAATGTAAATTAAATATAAGTAATTTTAGATTATGAGGTAGTAGAGACTAGAGAGTGTAGTCCATTAACGAAAAAATATTAACTGAGATTGACATTTTTTTATTCATATGTGCACTGCGTGAGCATCCATATCAGCAATTCGACATGGTTATCCCCTTAAATAGCATTCCAAAACAAGAATTCTATAATTAATTTTTACGAAGTTCTAGACAAAATTTTTTGGCTTTATTATTTTAAGGCTGATCAAGTAATAAGAATTATGCTTTGTGTTTAGTGATGCCATCAAATAATTGTTAGCACATTGGTAGGTTTATATGCAGAAAGATATTTTAATTTGAGGTTTGATCTGCTCCATAAAAAAAAATGGACCGTCGAGTGCAGTTTTAATGGAGTTGAATGCATACTGCAATATGCGTGTGGGGGTTAAATTGAAAGGAAAAGGACAACGTAAGTCGTTCACTACATCAATTACATCTACACTGGCTTTTGAAATGTTAGTATGCTGGGCTATCAATAAGTTCTTGTTTCATAACATAGAAAAAGCATCAAATCAAGCAAAACTATAGGGTGGTGTGTATTTGCAAGTAGTTAATGTGCCATACTTAACACATATCTTCACGCTGAATATTGAAAATCTGCGGTGACCTGATATTAAGAATTAATGGCTCTAATATTAAAGAATTAAGTCTAATTCGGTTTCAAAAGTTAGTTTGTAACGTGAGAATTGTTCAAACTTTTATCAAGAGTCTTATATATTTATAATCAGTCCACATGAAATAATTAAGACGGACTTCCAATCCAAACGGAGAATTTAATTTGGGTCCACCTTAGGCAAGAATGGGTCCACAAATTTTGTCCAATAGCAAAGAGACATGAACCAACCATATTTTCCGGCAGGGGTGAAGATGACTAATGATCATATGCTTGTCCCAAAAATTATACTTATTTAATGTTAATAATTTGTCATGTGATGAGGAAAATAGTATTTTTGCAATTATTCATACTATTTATCTTTTATTAAAAAAAAAAGCAAATATTTATGGGCATATATTAAAGGATCATGTGCATGTTGAAGCTTAAGTGCACGAAAGAAAAGAAGAGAGAATGATGGGAGAAGTTATGGTCTCTTGGCCTTATGGGAGTCCCAATCTGACAAGAAAAGAAAAAGAAAAGGGTAATAAAACCTTTGAAAAGAATCTGACCACAGAGCACACACTCAAAAAAAAAAAAAAAGATAAAAAGACTTTTTAAAGTGGAAAGAGAATGAAATTTAGATATGAATCACAAGCATTTGTCTCTTTGTGGGGCTTGCTGTTCCTTTTCTAATCTTTGCTTTTTCTGTCTCTTTGTGTGCTTTCCTTTCTCTCTCTCTCTCTCTTATTGATTGATGATATATTGTAGCTGTTTCAAGACTGTTAATTGAACCAAAATTCAACATATTTTTGCATTATCTGCATTTCTTTATTTTGTTTTTGCTTCTTTCTGACTTTGCACCATCATCCCCATTTCTTCTTCTACTGCTTTCCCATAATTGTCTGCACCTCTCTCTTTTATGAGCTTATCTCTCCATTTATTCTCTTTTCATCTACTTTCACCAATCTCCATAAGTGGTAAAAACTAGATTGAAAGAAGTCCATAAAGAACTCAAACTCAATTTCTACTCTATCTGTTTCTTTTCGGTACTCTCTCGCACTCTGCCCGAAGCAGCATCTCCTTCAACTCTACTACCCAAATCCAATATACTATCATGTAAGGATTTTTAACTAAAGATTTGATTTTTCTGCTTCCTTCTTTTTCTTTCTCATGTTGTTTTTTCTTTCCTGTTTCGGTAGATTATGTTGCTTTTCCCTTTCTTGAGGGACATAAGCATACTGGTTTTTCATTTTCTTGATATGGTTTTGGTCATTTTAAGATTGTTTTTTAAATTCTGATTTATCCTTAGGGCCTGACCATTAAATCTATTTATTTATTGTTATTAATTGTTCTTCTGGTTTCTCATGATGTGGTTTCTTTGCTACTTTTGCGCTCTACTTCTCGTTCTTCTGTTATATGCTGAATTAGCATGCCGATTTGAATTCCAATGTTTCTATAAGAAATGAGGGCGTTTCTGCTGTTGGAATGAGTGGGAGTTTGGGTTCATGTTGAAATGCATAATTCACTGTTAGAACTAATAAATTGGTGCGTGCTTAATTCCTTGTTGTGGAATTCATATGAGATAAATTGTTTTCAGCAGATGTTTAGATGTGTGGACTATATGGTTCTATTAGTTTCACTAGAGTGGATGTGAAGAACTTCAAATCACTGAGAGCAGGGCTGATGCCCTTGAACTCATTTTCTTCTTTATAAAGCAAAGTCATAAAGTTAGATCCTAAAAGCACTATCCTGCCAATTGCTTATGGAGCTATGCCTATCAGCTTCCATTGTTGTTTCGGAAAGCCAATGTCCTTGATAGGGACTTTTGCAGATTTTCTGATTTATGTGCCATATGAAATCAAGTATATGAGCAGTTGTAGGGTGTTCATGAGCGATCAATTCATAGTCTCTGCTCTATCATTTCCAAGTTGTTTGCTGTATGGGAAGGGAATCTAGTGCCTTCAATTGTTAGTATTGGCCAAAGAATATTATGCTTCTTCAACTCATAAACATGAGAAAACGGTAAGCATAACTAGGTGTTTGGATAGTTAAATAGCATCTTTAAGTTCTTGGACTGACAAAAGTTGTTAATGCATAGGGACTATATAGTGCTTTAGCAAGAATAATGTTCATTTGATTGATTCTGATCAAGAGTGTATGGGCATCCTTTAAATTCTATTATCAAAGCGAAGTTTATCTGTAAAACAGTGAGCTATTGTAATTGAGCATTTCTTATTAGCTTTGTTCAGTTCTTGATGTTGACAAGCATCATCTTTATAAATCTACATTGGGCCAGGATACATGTATGTATACCATTGAACACATCATTCCTCCTCATCGATCAATGCGTAGCCAAGAGCTTTATGTGAGAATCATGAGAATTATTTCTCCTACTTTCTAAACTTTGACAGTGCATTATTTGGTACTTTCCTGAAAATGATATTTGATGAAATGCTCAAATCAACTGATGTGATGCTCTTGTAGCAATTATCTTTTCTTTGATATGGGCTCACCAAGGGAAACTTAAAAGAGTTGATCAACTTCAGAATACCCTCCTAAATTATTTTAAGTTTTGGATCATGATATCTCTTTGGTGGGAGAACAGGGGAACTCTCAAGGAATTTTGGATTCTAGTGTTCTGCATGTTGTCATGTGCCTTACCATTTTGAGGCTTAGTTTATTCTATTTTAGGATTGATCTGAAGATCATAGCAGTGAAAATGTTCTGTTCTCTTCAGGAGCTTTTGCTGCTTATTTTGTGTTGTCTGCCAGGTATTGCTTCTTTTTTTGGATAACTTTTAAGGGAAAACTGAGTTGTTTTCTGCGGAGTGGTGTCAGTAGCTCCTTTCTTGATTAGAGCAACAGTAGAACGAAATCTGTCAGTTTTGTAGTGTTGCTGTATTTCTTCTAGGATTTACTATGCCAGTCTTTTGAACTTTGGTCCTTTGTTTTCAGAACTAATTATTAATCTTTCAAATAGGATACAAGTCTAAATCAATTTATCTCTGATGCTGGAGCAATTGATTGTATCTAACAATGGTCTCTTTTTTTTTTTTTGCTGGGTAAATTTGGTCTCTTATGTATAATATGTTAGCTAGCTGCTTGTGTTTAGTTTCAGTTCAAGTACACAAGAGTGGTGATACTTTTATGCCATCATCGATCATGGGCCAACAAATGTTTAACATAAAATAACAATATAAACACATAACTAATCAAGGGAAGACAGGTAATTTATTATATGCCAAAATTACCACAGTTTCACTCATTATACTTTCAATAATTTGAAGCACTATGCACAAGACATGGAGATGTTTTGGCATCTTTCTGTGTGCAGAAATCCAGAAGCCCATAGGCTGGGAAGTTATTTCAGTTATAGTGCTATGACTACTATCTATCAATGAAGCGTAGCCATGTGTATTAGTGGATAAGCAAACTTGCTTCCAGTGACTGACCAATAATCTTTTTGGCCATGTTTCATTCTGAAGATTTGGAGCAGAAAATTCTTAAATTCCAAAGCCTTATCTGTTGGCCAGGATAAAAAGTTGGAGTGTGAAGTTTTGAGATTTTTGAGTTACATTTTATAGCTTAGGATGACAACTCCTGTTGTGTGTTCAATTTTGAATATTTAGGTCAGTAAGATACTGTTAAATGAAATTTAACATGCTTGAAACTCTTTTGCCTTATGGAATATTGCTGTATAGAAATGTGGTGAGTTAGTCACTTGCTTACAGAGTTCTTTAGTTCTTTCGTCTTTGCCTGCATTCTCTAATCCAATTTGTCAGCATAGACATGACATTATTTCTCTCCTTGTGCAGTCAACTAATAATTTCTCTTCCTTTCAACTTTGCTTGTGATAATGCAGTTGGCTAAGCTGTCTTTAAAAAACAACTTGTACTGACCCAGTTAATACCTGATGTTCACCAGCTTCTTTGCATGAGAAAACTAGGACTTTCTGAATAATATAAATCCAGTAACAAAAAGCACCAACTCCTAATTCAATTTTCTTTTGACTAGGATCTAAGGCTCAGTTTTGTGAACCAGAAGCTTCTATTTCCCACAAGATTGATGGCAGGATTGTAGATCTTCTTGATTTTACACATGGAGGTCACTAGAAAACTAATTAGATCTGATATGCTTTCCCTACTTCCCTTGATTAGAAAGATTAGAAAGCTCAAATTGGTCCTAATAGCCATTTGAAAGTCATTAATGACATTATGCAGTAGTATAAAGCCAAAACTTGATGTATTTCGGATTGACTCTATACCTTGAATATCTTATTACATTTAAAGCACATTCAAGCATAAGGAGATTATCTTTTCTAAAATGAGTTATATGTTGAAAGACAAAACTATGTAATGATGGGATGTTACCCTAGCACAGTCGAGGCTGGCTATGTTCCTGCCACAAGGCAAGTAACCCAATCTCGTGCATGCAGGTGAAGTATTAGCTGATCAGTGTCAGCAGCCTGTTTCAAATTATCTGTTCATTTAAAGAGGCAAAGTAGTTGTGTTTTTTTCATCCTTTGTTTTAATGATGACATCACCAAACTCCGAACTGGAATTGGAGAACGATTCAGAAATCAGCAGCCAAGGAGCATCGAGTGTTCCTGTGCCAGAACCATCCCCGGATCCCTCCAAGGACAGCAATACCCCATCTTCCTCTGTAACAGATCTCACTAGGCTTGAACAGGGTCCGATGCCTGTTTCTCTCAATTTATCACTTACATTTAATGCTAGTGACGTTGAGTTGAAGCCCACAGGTGAAACTAGCAGTGACGTAGCTGCGCCAACTCCAGGTGGAACCTTCCCCAGAGTTTTTTCCTGCAATTACTGCCGGCGCAAGTTCTACAGCTCACAGGCACTCGGTGGTCACCAAAATGCTCATAAGAGGGAAAGAACAATGGCGAAGCGAGCAATGCGCATGGGAATATTTTCAGATAGGTATACAAGCTTGGCATCTCTTCCGCTGCATGGCTCTGCATATCGATCCCTTGGGATCAAAGCTCATTCTGCTATGCATCAGAATATGATACCATCACAAAAGTCTGTGGATACAAGAGGAGGTGGAGCTCGATTCAAGCAAGGATATTATGGAATGCCAGTGTTCATGGAAGATGAAGAGATAGGGTTACATTGGCCTGGAAGTTTTAGACAAGTTGGAGAATCAGTTGGCTTAGAGTTTGGTGAAACTCCAAATGTGAATTTTGTAGGAATGACACAACAGCCAAGGACAGATTCATCTGCACCAGATCTTACTTTGAAGCTCTGATTTATTTTTTTGCTTGCAAATTTGATAATCATTTTAGACTTGCTATTATTCATATTTTATAGGCTTTTTCTTTGTACAGTGAGAAATGGCAATGGGCTAAGGGTATTAATTTACCACCAACAATATTCTAGATGTTGTTTGTACTTAGACAGTGCTGACTAATGCTGTTGTGCTGCTTGTAGGCACCAAGCTCTGGTGGTTAAATTTATATCAAGCTCTTTAAATAAATTTTTAGGAAAATACAAAATTTTCTTCTTCAGTTTTAACTTCTAAACTTTAAGGATGTGATGGGATGGAGGTTGCGGTTTTTTCTTCCTTTAGAAAAAGAAAAATTAAAACTCATTTCGTTTTTAATTTGATTATTTTATACCAACAAGAATTGCTTTCTAGGCAACTATTACACTAACAAGAATCATTTTTCAGTTAAAAAAACATAAGATATCAAAAGATTTTTTATAGTTAATTTTATTCATGTTCATTATTGGACTTTTATTTTAATAACTCAATTGTTTCGACATTATAAGTTATAAGGTGGTAAAATTCGTTAATTTTGAACATACGTATGATATGTTTTGGAAGTAAAATATAAAATATTTAAAATTAACTTATCATGTTACCCAAGTATTTCACTACCGAATTCATTCATTAATAAGTAATTTTCTTTTAAAGAGTTAAGAATATTTTTTGTGGGTAAACATTTTCTTATTGTGAACGGGTCTTTACTAGCTTGAAGCTTTATCAGCCTACGTCTACTAATGGCATACGTAATTTTTGAGTTGCTCTCAGTTTTTACTTTTTACATTACCAAACCCTAAATTTCTAAAATCTCTCCCATTAACGTGGCCGCCACCCGCCATTCATCTTCCTCCTCTTGTTCCTCGCCTTCTTCACTCGAAACTTCTTTTTTTTTCCCACAGTAAAAGATCAGTTTGCAAAAATATTGTTTTTTCGGTAGGACTTGTTCCTGGATCCTTCGATATTGCTACTGGATTTTAAGCATTTGGGCATAAGACTTTCGATTTTATCTGGTAGATCCCAGAATAGGGGTTGAAAATGGCATTTAGAGGGAAGGAGATAATGAAGAAAGTTGTGAAAAAGGTAGGAGAGAACAATTTGGCACCAGGAATTGAGGAATCTCTCAAGAAATGCAGTCCCGATAACAAGATTGTTATGGCCAGAGCCAATCGTGGCCTTTTTGCTGGTCGCCACATCCAATTCGGCAATCGTATTAGTGAAGATGGTGGTAACAAGTTCGTCCTCTCTTTCTTTTGAATTTTACTATGTTTTATTTCTATTATTGCAGCTTGCTGACTGTCTGGTGAATAATTTGTTTTGATTTCTTGAGTTCTGATCATGGTTATTAATTTGTGTTAATGTATTATCTTTCCTTTGGCTGATGGATAGATTGGCATTAGTGCTTGGATCAATAGAGTTAGATAGCAGGGAATATGTGCATAAGAATGCATTTCAACTTCCATATTCTTATAGCTACTATTTGAATTTTCGCCTTTGTTTGGATGGAAGCAATTCGGAGTAACTGACAGAGAGTAAATTCACTATATTTGGTTTATCAAAATACAGAGTAATTTAAAATAAATTAGAGTAATTTGGATTTTCTAATTTATCCTAAAATATTTATCTCCAATTTGGGAGTAACTAAAGTCACTCTATAATTAAAAGTACAAGTTACTCTATATTTATTTTAAACTAACCAAATAATAAAAAGTAAATGAGAGTCAATTAAATTTACATTGCTCTCATTTACTTCATTAAAGTAAATTGAATTTTCCTTCAAGTTGCTCTCATCCAAACAAAGGCTTCGTGATTGAGGGTGCGATCATCTGTAATTTGATCTTGATTGAAGACCTGGCACATATAACATATGCTCAATGGCATGATTTTCAATTCGGCTGCAGTTTGCATTTTGGTCTTCATGTTGTTTGTTATTGAAATTTACTTGGATCTGTCAGCAATTTGATCTTTATGTTGATTGTTATAGATATCTACTTCCAGAATTTCTGCGCCGTTGCAGTGTCACATGAACAGAGTAATTCTTTTAGAGTGGATTGCTGTTATCTGGTATTTACAAGAAACAGTAATTGATGATTTTTGTTTTGGTGATTGTGGTTATAGGAGTAGGAGAACTTGGAAGCCAAATGTCCAGGAGAAGAGACTGTTTAGTTACATCCTAGACCGTCACATTCGAGTTAAAGTCACCACTCATGCCCTTCGTTGCATAGACAAAGTAGGAGGGATTGACGAGTACCTGCTAAAGACCCCTTACCACAAAATGGACTCGGAAATGGGTCTTTTTTGGAAAGCTAAGATTGAGAAGCTGTATGAAGAACTTGGGAAGAGGGATGTAGTGTTCTTTTCGGCTGAAGATGAAGCCAAGTTTGAACAGGGTTTCAAAGATTTGAAACTAGCAGAAAGTGAAGCGCGTAAGGAATTCAGACAAAAGATGTTATCTGATTTGGCCAAACAAAAGCAAACTGAGGAAGATAGAAGCTATATTAGTTTTGTCCTAGCAAGCACTGATGATTATCCAGACAAGATTGTGGCTAACTATTGAGGTATAGCCTTCTTCTTGGTCTAAAAGGTTCATTCTACTCACCTTCTGTGATGCTGTATCGTTGGAATTTTGAATGTTTGATGATTTTCTGTTTAACTGAAATGTTATTGACGTGTTCAAGCATTGGCATCAAATATGTTATAGTTGTATTCTATTTCCAATAAGCACATGGAATTTAAAGGAGAGTTGTCTATTTTGAAGGTAGATAGAATAAATCTATCAGATCAGATATAAATTATAACTCATCCTCTCCAATTTCTTGTTCTGTATGTATAGTGTCCATAACCTATTTCAACGGACAAGAACATTACAATTTTTGTTGATCAACATATAATCATAATTACATGCATAATTTTTTTTAAGAATAAATAATTATAGCGTGTTAGTTGATGTTTTACTAGGGATTTGAATCAAATTTTATTTATTGAAATGGTTTTTTATGTCTCTTGCAAGCTGATGCAAAAGAGATGTAACGGTGGAGAAGTGGGCCGAAAGTGCATAGTGACATCTGAGTTCAGATTTCAGAAGTTTGTTCATTGGTTTAATAATTACTCTACTAATATTAACTACATAACAAAGTGAACATTTGAATTTTAACGAGGGATAACAGTTTTTGTATTGGAATTAATTGAAATAGAATGACTATTCCTTTATTTTTGATTGACTTATGCTGTCTAATTATTTAAAATGGAGAGATTTTACTCCTATATTTTTCGGAAGCATTTTAGTGATGATTTATGGCATTATGTAATTGATTGTAAAGGCAAAATTCCTTCTACTTGGAATGGTTTAAGGGTAAATATTGATTAAGAAAAAAGTTTCGAGAAAAAATCGCTGTACTTAAAGAATGAAAATCAAATTTAACCACTTTCACTTTTATAGTAATGGTTAACTTGACTCGGATTGACTGTGTAATAGTTATTTTTGCATGTGCTTTTGTTAAAGGATCAATTCAATAATTTATGTCATGGAAAAAATAATAATTTTGTCAATTTTTTTATTAGAGGTTATTTTTTTATTTTCCTAAAAAAGCATATTATTAATTTGATTAATAATGAGTATACAATGGTATTCAAGTTGTTGTTGTTATTATTATTATTATTAGCTAACATATAATTTGGCACTTAAACTTGTACAATTTTATCAAGTCTGACATTCATACTTAATTATGTTCCAAATTAATGCCTACACCATGTAAATTTATTTTATTATTTGTAAAACCGATAAGTATTAATATTTAGTAATTCATTGTTAAAATTTATATATTCAAATAAATTATAAAATTAAATTCAAATATATAAATATGGCAAAATACATCTTGAAATTTTTAAACTATTATTTTTTTCTGCATCAAGTTTTCAAATTTAAAATGTATATATTGAATTTCTGAACTAATCAATTTATATATTTTGGTTCATAATAGATGAGGGCTTACAAATGGACTCCACATATATTGTAGTTTGACCAAATACAACTTTAACAAAGCATATATTTTATGTTTATCAGTTCTGTTGATTTTGAATTTAACGTGTATGAATTGATTAATTTAAAATTTTAATTTACACTTTTTGAAATTCAAGAATTTAATGCTAAAAAATTAATAATTAAGAAATTTCTATTTGTTTATGTATTTCTTTATTTTCTTTGGAAAATAACAAAAGAAAAGAAAAGAAAAGTTAGGTGTATTGTACACACGTTTGCGGCTCAAAGATCTGACCCAGTCTAAATACCGGGCCGCCTCTCAAATTGTGATAAGACAAATTGTAAACTGATTTCATCACATTTGCAAAAATCACATTTCAACGGCGTCATGCTCACGCTTAATTTTTGAAAGCAAAATCAGTCAGCTGATTGCATCAACATTAATTATTTACTCCATAAAACCATACTGTGATATTTAAAGTGAAAAAAAAAATCAAAGAAACTAAATTAAAGGGTTAACTATAGATGTGGTTAATAAATGTATACTTTTAATGACGATCCAGTCTTTAAAAAAAATTATTCTACAAAAATAATTTATCTTTGAATATTATAACTAAAATCAATTTAACCAAAAAATTTAGTTTTAAAATACTTGTATGGTAAGCTAAATCAATTTGAAATATTTCAAAATATGTTGGATGGATGTTTTAAGGGTTTAAATGTAGACATAAAATAAATTAACTCTTTTTTAGGGACAATTTTTTTAATAATGTAATTTTAATAAATAATTACAAAAATAAGGTATATCAAAAACTAATTAGAGAATTAAAATTTTTTTCAAAATCGCTTATATCTATAGCAGTTTTAAATGGTGGGATTCACAATAAAAAATTATCAATTTTCATTAAAATTACTGTCACCTGCAGCGGTTTCGGAGTTATGTCACCTCTGCAGGTGGCAGCGGTTTGAGGCTTGACATAGAATTTGACACGTGGTTCATATTATATTTGTGTTATTATTAATATTTGGTTTTTATAAATTAAAAGTTCAATAGTAGCAAAATGGTTAAAGGCAGCTACTCTTCCTTTCAATACGTCTCACGTCTCTTCTTAATTGCATTGTATTTTTTTTTAATTGAATATATATTATTTCTGAACTGCATTGTTTTTTTTTTTTTAAATTGAATATATATTATTAT